>JBAPLH010000131.1:0-293924 GCA_037897445.1 Ceriops zippeliana | reverse complement strand
TATAACCATGAATTCATTTAATTCCAACAAACAATCGAGTTCTTGACCTTAATTTACATTTCTTGTGGATACTAATTGGTTGAATTCCAAAATAAAGAGTCCCCTCCCATCATTTATGGTAAGCGAGGCTACTCATTTGGTTCCAAACACACACATTTTGATACAGGGATCATGAAATTAATAATTGTCGCTAATCCCCCTAGTATATTTATTAAAACAAGCAAGTCTAATACCCATTAAAACTCTAAATGTGTTTACTTCCATCAACCAGAGGAGTGATTCATCTTGGTTTGCATTTCGTACTAAAGTTACGTGGTTTAATTCCCTAAATTATGAGGCTTTTCTGACCACTTTAATCTAATGAGGCTCTTTTTTTTGCTACAAGCCTTATTTTCTAATGCAAGGACCATGAAATTAACTTTTGTTTCCCTTATTAACAACTATATTCATTGTGAAAACAATGTCCATGAACCATTTATACCATGCATTCATTCAATCCCAACAAACAATGGAGTTTCAATCTTGATTAGCATTTCTTATGGATATTAATTGGTTGAATTCCAAAATAAAGAGTCTCTCCCATCATTTCTAGTAAGCAAGGTTACCCTTTTGGTTCCAAACACACTTTTTGATACAGGGATCTTGAAATTTGCAATTGTGGCTAATCCCCCTAGTATCTTAATTAAATCAAACAAGTCTAAAAATCATTAAAAATCTAAATGTGTTTACATCCATCAACCAAAGAAGTCATTTATCTTGTCTTGCATTTTGTACTAATGTTAAGTGGTTTAATTCCTAAATTATGAGACTTTTTGATCACATTATGCTAATGGGACTCCTCTTTTGTTACAAGCACTATTTTTCATGCACTGACAATGAAATTATCTTTTGTGTCCGTATTAACAACAATATTCATTGTGAAAACAATGTCCATGAAACATCTATACCATGAATTCATTCAATTCCAACAAACAATCGAGTTCTTGACCTTAATTTACATTTCTTGTGGATACTAATTGGTTTAATTCCAAAATAAAGATTCCCTCCCATCATTTCTGGTAAGCAAGGCTGACCTTTTCGTCCCAAACACACTTTTCGATACACGGATCATGTAATTAGCAATTATGGTTAATCCACCTAGTATATTAATTAAAACAAACAAGTCTAAGAACCATTAAAAATATAAATGTGTTTTCTTCCATCAACCAAAGTAGTCATTTCTCTCGTCTTGCATTTCGTACTAATGTTAAGTGGTTTAATTCTTAAATTATGAGACTTTTTGATCACATTATGCTAATGGGACTCCTCTTTTGTTACAAGCATTATTTTTCATGCATTGACAATAAAATTATCATTTGTGTCTGTATTAACAACTATATTCATTGTAAAAAATTTGTCCATGAACCATTTATACCATGAATTCATTCAATTCCAACAAACAATGGAGCCCATGATCTTGATTCGCATTTCTTATGGATGTTAATTGGTTGCATTCCAAAATAAAGAGTCCCTCCCATCATTTATGGTAAGTGAGGCTACTCTTTTGGTTCTAAACACACATTTTGATACAGGGATCATGAAATTAATAATTGTTGCTAATCCCCCTACTATATTTATTAAAACAAGCAAGTCTAATACCCATTAAAACTCTAAATGTGTTTACTTCCATCAACCAGAGGAGTCATTCATCTTGGTTTGCATTTCGTACTAAAGTTACGTGGTTTAATTCCTAAATTATGAGGCTTTCTGACCACTTTAATCTAATGAGGCTCTTTTTTTGCTACAAGCCTTATTTCTAATGCAAGGACCATGAAATTAACTTTTGTTTCCTTATTAACAACTATATTCATTGTGAAAACAATGTCCATGAACCATTTATACCATGCATTCATTCAATCCCAACAAACAATGGAGTTTCAATCTTGATTAGCATTTCTTATGGATATTAATTGGTTGAATTCCAAAATAAAGAGTCTCTCCCATCATTTCTGGTAAGCAAGGTTACCCTTTTGTTTCCAAACACACTTTTTGATACAGGGATCTTGAAATTTGCAATTGTGGCTAATCCCCCTAGTATCTTAATTAAATCAAACAAGTCTAAAAATCATTAAAAGTCTAAATGTGTTTACATCCATCAACCAAAGAAGTCATTTATCTTGTCTTGCATTTTGTACTAATGTTAAGTGGTTTAATTCCTAAATTATGAGACTTTTTGATCACATTATGCTAATGGGACTCCTCTTTTGTTACAAGCACTATTTTTCATGCACTGACAATGAAATTATCTTTTGTGTCCATATTAACAACAATATTCATTGTGAAAACAATGTCCATGAAACATCTATACCATGAATTCATTCAATTCCAACAAACAATCCAGTTGTTGACCTTAATTTACATTTCTTGTGGATACTAATTCGTTGAATTCCAAAATAAAGAGTCCCTCACATCATTTCTGGTAAGCAAGGCTGACCTTTTGGTCCCAAACACACTTTTTGATACACGGATCATGTAATTAGCAATTATGGTTAATCCACCTAGTATATTAATTAAAACAAACAAGTCTAAGAACCATTAAAAATATAAATGTGTTTTCTTCCATCAACCAAAGTAGTCATTTCTCTCGTCTTGCATTTCGTACTAATGTTAAGTGGTTTAATTCTTAAATTATGAGACTTTTTGATCACATTATGCTAATGGGACTCCTCTTTTGTTACAATCATTATTTTTGATGCATTGACAATAAAATTATCATTTGTGTCTGTATTAACAACTATATTCTTTGTGAAAACAATGTCCATGAACTATCTATACCATGCATTCATTCAATCCCAACAAACAATGGAGCCCATGATCTTGGTTCGCATTTCTTATGGATGTTAATTGGTTGCATTCCAAAATAAGGAGTCCCTCCCATCATTTATGGTAAGCGAGGCTACTCTTTTGGTTCCAATCACACATTTTGATACAGGGATCATGAAATTAATAATTGTCACTAATCCCCCTAGTATATTAATTAAAACAAGCAAGTCTAATACCCACTAAAACTCTAAATGTGTTTACTTCCATCAACCATAGGAGTCATTCATCTTAGTTTGCAGTTCGTACTAAAGTTACGTGGTTTAATTCCTAAATTAGGAGGCTTTCTGACCACTTTATTCTAATGAGGCTCTTTTTTTGCTACAAGCCTTATTTCTAATGCAAGGACCATGAAATTAACTTTTGTTTCCTTATTAACAACTATATTCATTGTGAAAACAATGTCCATGAACCATTTATACCATGCATTCATTCAATCCCAACAAATAATGGAGTCTCAATCTTGATTAGCATTTCTTATGGATATTAATTGGTTAAATTCCAAAATAAAGAGTCTCTCCCATCATTTCTGGTAAGCAAGGCTACCCTTTTGGTTCCAAACACACTTTTTGATACAGGGATCTTGAAATTTGCAATTGTGGCTAATCCCCCTAGTATCTTAATTAAATCAAACAAGTCTAAAAATCATTAAAAATCTGTATGTGTTTACATCCATCAACCAAAGAAGTCATTTATCTTGTCTTGCATTTTGTACTAATGTTAAGTGGTTTAATTCCTAAATTATGAGACTTTTTGATCACATTATGCTAATGGGACGCCTGTTTTGTTACAAGCACTATTTTTCATGCACTGACAATGAAATTATCTTTTGTGTCCGTATTAACAACAATATTCATTGTGAAAACAATGTCCATGAAACATCTATACCATGAATTCATTCAATTCCAACAAACAATCGAGTCCTTGACCTTAATTTACATTTCTTGTGGATACTAATTAGTTGAATTCCAAAATAAAGAGTCCCTCCCATCATTTCTGGTAAGCAAGGCTGACCTTTTGGTTCCAACCACACTTGTCGATACACGGATCATGTAATTAGCAATTATGGCTAATCCACCTAGTATATTAATTAAAACAAACAAGTCTAAGAACCATGAAAAGTATAAATGTGTTTTCTTCCATCAACCAAAGGAGTCATTTATTTCGTCTTGCATTTCGTACTAATGTTAAGTGGTTTAATTCTTAAATTATGTGACTTTTTGATCACATTATGCTAATGGGACTCCTCTTTTGTTACAAGCATTATTTTTCATGCATTGACAATAAAATTATCATTTGTGTCTGTATTAACAACTATATTCTTTGTGAAAACAATGTCCATGAACTATCTATACCATGCATTCATTCAATCCCAAGAAACAATGGAGCCCATGATCTTGGTTCGCATTTCTTATGGATGTTAATTGGTTGCATTACAAAATAAGGAGTCCCTCCCATCATTTATGGTAAGCGAGGCTACTCTTTTGGTTCCAAACACACATTTTGATACAGGGATCATGAAATTAATAATTGTCGCTAATCCCCCTAGTATATTAATTAAAACAAGCAAGTCTAATACCCATTAAAACTCTAAATGTGTTTACTTCCATCAACCATAGGAGTCATTCATCTTAGTTTGCAGTTCGTACTAAAGTTACGTGGTTTAATTCCTAAATTAGGAGGCTTTCTGACCACTTTATTCTAATGAGGCTCCTTTTTTGCTACAAGCCTTATTTCTAATGCAAGGACCATGAAATTAACTTTTGTTTCCTTATTAACAACTATATTCATTGTGAAAACAATGTCCATGAACCATTTATACCATGCATTCATTCAATCCCAACAAATAATGGAGTCTCAATCTTGATTAGCATTTCTTATGGATATTAATTGGTTGAATTCCAAAATAAAGAGTCTCTCCCATCATTTCTGGTAAGCTAGGCTACCCTTTTGGTTCCAAACACACTTTTTGATACAGGGATTTTGAAATTTGCAATTGTGGCTAATCCCCCTAGTATCTTAATTAAATCAAACAAGTCTAAAAATCATTAAAAATCTAAATGTGTTTACATCCATCAACCAAAGAAGTCATTTATCTTGTCTTGCATTTTGTACTAATGTTAAGTGGTTTAATTCCTAAATTATGAGACTTTTTGATCACATTATGCTAATGGGACTCCTCTTTTGTTACAAGCACTATTTTTCATGCACTGACAATGAAATTATCTTTTGTGTCCGTATTAACAACAATATTCATTGTGAAAACAATGTCCATGAAACATCTATACCATGAATTCATTCAATTCCAACAAACAATCGAGTTCTTGACCTTAATTTACATTTCTTGTGGATACTAATTGGTTGAATTCCAAAATAAAGAGTCCCTCCCATCATTTATGGTAAGCGAGGCTACTCTTTTGGTTCCAAACACACATTTTGATACAGGGATCATGAAATTAATAATTGTCGCTAATCCCCCTAGTATATTTATTAAAACAAGCAGTCTAATACCCATTAAAACTCTAAATGTGTTTACTTCCATCAACCAGAGGAGTCATTCATCTTGGTTTGCATTTCGTACTAAAAGTTACGTGGTTTTAATTCCTAAATTATGAGGCTTTCTGACCACTTTAATCTAATGAGGCTCTTTTTTTTTGCTACAAGCCTTATTTCTAATGCAAGGGACCATGAAATTAACTTTTGTTTCCTTATTAACAACTATATTCATTGTGAAAACAATGTCCATGAACCATTTATACCATGCATTCATTCAATCCCAACAAACAATGGAGTCTCAATCTTGATTAGCATTTCTTATGGATATTAATTGGTTGAATTCCAAAATAAAGAGTCTCTCCCACCATTTCTCGTAAGCAAGGTTACCCTTTTGGTTCCAAACACACTTTTTGATACAGGGATCTTGAAATTTGAAATTGTGCCTAATCCCCCTAGTATCTTAATTAAATCAAACAAGTCTAAAAATCATTAAAAATCTAAATGTGTTTACATCCATCAACCAAAGAAGTCATTTATCTTGTCTTGCATTTTGTACTAATGTTAAGTGGTTTAATTCCTAAATTTTGAGACTTTTTTATCACATTATGCTAATGGGACTCCTCTTTTGTTACAAGCACTATTTTTCATGCACTGACAATGAAATTATCTTTTGTGTCCGTATTAACAACAATATTCATTGTGAAAACAATGTCCATGAAACATCTATACCATGAATTCATTCAATTCCAACAAACAATCGAGTTCTTGACCTTAATTTACATTTCTTGTGGATACTAATTGGTTGAATTCCAAAATAAAGATTCCCTCCCATCATTTCTGGTAAGCAAGGCTGACCTTTTGGTCCCAAACACACTTTTCGATACACGGATCATGTAATTAGCAATTATGGTTAATCCACCTAGTATATTAATTAAAACAAACAAGTCTAAGAAGCATTAAAAATATAAAATGTGTTTTTTCTTCCATCAACCAAAGTAGTCATTTCTTCTTGTCTTGCATTTCGTACTAATGTTAAGTGGTTTAATTCTTAAATTATGAGACTTTTTGATCACATTATGCTAATGGGACTCCTCTTTTGTTACAAGCATTATTTTTCATGCATTGACAATAAAATTATCATTTGTGTCTGTATTAACAACTATATTCATTGTAAAAACAATGTCCATGAACCATTTATACCATGAATTCATTTAATTCCAACAAACAATGGAGCCCATGATCTTGATTCGCATTTCTTATGGATGTTAATTGGTTGCATTCCAAAATAAAGAGTCCCTCCCATCATTTATGGTAAGTGAGGCTACTCTTTTGGTTCCAAACACACATTTTGATACAGGGATCATGAAATTAATAATTGTTGCTAATCCCCCTACTATATTTATTAAAACAAGCAAGTCTAATACCCATTAAAACTCTAAATGTGTTTACTTCCATCAACCAGAGGAGTCATTCATCTTGGTTTGCATTTCGTACTAAAGTTACGTGGTTTAATTCCTAAATTATGAGGCTTTCTGACCACTTTATTCTAATGAGGCTCTTTTTTTGCTACAAGCCTTATTTCTAATGCAAGGACCATGAAATTAACTTTTGTTTCCTTATTAACAACTATATTCATTGTGAAAACAATGTCCATGAACCATTTATACCATGCATTCATTCAATCCCAACAAATAATGGAGTCTCAATCTTGATTAGCATTTCTTATGGATATTAATTGGTTGAATTCCAAAATAAAGAGTCTCTCCCATCATTTCTCGTAAGCAAGGCTACCCTTTTGGTTCCAAACACACTTTTTGATACACGGATCTTGAAATTTGCAATTCTGGCTAATCCCCCTAGTATCTTAATTAAATCAAACAAGTCTAAAAATCATTAAAAATCTAAATGTGTTTACATCCATCAACCAAAGAAGTCATTTATCTTGTCTTGCATTTTGTACTAATGTTAAGTGGTTTAATTCCTAAATTATGAGACTTTTTTATCACATTATGCTAATGGGACTCCTCTTTTGTTACAAGCACTATTTTTCATGCACTGACAATGAAATTATCTTTTGTGTCCGTATTAACAACAATATTCATTGTGAAAACAATGTCCATGAAACATCTATACCATGAATTCATTCAATTCCAACAAACAATCGAGTTCTTGACCTTAATTTACATTTCTTGTGGATACTAATTGGTTGAATTCCAAAATAAAGAGTCCCTCCCATCATTTCTAGTAAGCAAGGCTGACCTTTTGGTCCCCAACACACTTTTCGATACACGGATCATGTAATTAGCAATTATGGTTAATCCACCTAGTATATTAATTAAAAACAAACAAGTCTAAGAACCATTAAAAATATAAATGTGTTTTCTTCCATCAACCAAAGTAGTCATTTCTCTCGTCTTGCATTTCGTACTAATGTTAAGTGGTTTAATTCTTAAATTATGAGATTTTCTGATCACTTTCTGCTAATGAGACTCCTCTTTTGTTACATGCATTATTGTTCATGCAAATGACCATGAAATTATCTTTTGTGTCCTTATTAACAACTATATTGATTGTGAAAACAATGTCCATGAACCATCTATACCATGCATTCATTCAATCCCAACAAACTATGGACTCTTGATCTTGATTAGCTTTTCTTATGGATATCAATTGCTTGAATTCCAAAATAAAGAGTCTCTCCCATCATTTCTTGTAAGCAAGGCTACCCTTTTGGTTCCAAACACACTTTTTGATACAGGGACCTTGAAATTTACAATTGTGGCTAATCCGCCTAGTATCTTAATTAAAACAAACAAGTCTAAAAATCATTAAAAATCAAAATGTGTTTACTTCCATCAACCAAAGAAGTCATTTATCTTGTCTTGCATTTTGTACTAATGTTAAGTGGTTTAATTCCTAAATAATGAGGCTTTTTTATCACATTGTGCTAATGGGACTCCTCTTTTGTTACAAGCATTATTTTTCATGCAGTGACAATAAAATTATCATTTGTATCTGTATTAACAACTATATTCATTGTAAAAACAATGTCCATGAACCATTTATACCATGAATTCATTCAATTCCCACAAACAATGGAGCCCATGATCTTGATTCACATTTCTTATGGATGTTAATTGGTTGCATTCCAAAATAAAGAGTCCCTCCCATCATTTATGGTAAGCGAGGCTACTCTTTTGGTTCCAAACACACATTTTGATACAGGGATCATGAAATTAATAATTGTCGCTAATCCCCCAAGTATATTTATTAAAAAGCAAGCAAGTCTAATACCCATTTAAAACTCTAAATGTGTGTTTACTTCCATCAACCAGAGGAGTCATTCATCTTGGTTTGCATTTCGTACTAAAGTTACGTGGTTTAATTCCTAAATTATGAGGCTTTTTGACCACTTTAATCTAACGAGGCTCCTTTTTTGCTACAAGCCTTATTTCTAATGCAAGGACCATGAAATTAACTTTTGTTTCCTTATTAACAACTATATTCATTGTGAAAACAATGTCCATGAACCATTTATACCATGCATTCATTCAATCCCAACAAACAATGGAGTCTCAATCTTGATTAGCATTTCTTATGGATATTAATTGGTTGAATTCCAAAATAAAGAGTCTCTCCCATCATTTCTAGTAAGGAAGGTTACCCTTTTGGTTCCAAACACACTTTTTGATACAGGGATCTTGAAATTTGCAATTGTGGCTAATCCCCCTAGTATCTTAATTAAATCAAACAAGTCTAAAAATCATTAAAAATCTAAATGTGTTTACATCCATCAACCAAAGAAGTCATTTATCTTGTCTTGCATTTTGTACTAATGTTAAGTGGTTTAATTCCTAAATTATGAGACTTTTTGATCACATTATGCTAATGGGACTCCTCTTTTGTTACAAGCACTATTTTTCATAC
The DNA here is from genome assembly GCA_037897445.1 of Ceriops zippeliana. Classification (NCBI taxonomy): domain Eukaryota; kingdom Viridiplantae; phylum Streptophyta; class Magnoliopsida; order Malpighiales; family Rhizophoraceae; genus Ceriops; species Ceriops zippeliana. The sequence continues at coordinate 284,642 of JBAPLH010000131.1, read as the reverse complement.
ACTGACAATGAAATTATCTTTTGTGTCCGTATTAACAACAATATTCATTGTGAAAACAATGTCCATGAAACATCTATACCACGAATTCATTCAATTCCAACAAACAATCGAGTCCTTGACCTTAATTTACATTTCTTGTGGATACTAATTTGTTGAATTCCAAAATAAAGAGTCCCTCCCATCATTTCTGGTAAGCAAGGCTGACCTTTTGGTCCCAAACACACTTTTCGATACACGGATCATGTAATTAGCAATTATGGTTAATCCACCTAGTATATTAATTAAAACAAACAAGTCTAAGAACCATTAAAAATATAAATGTGTTTTCTTCCATCAACCAAAGTAGTCATTTCTCTCGTCTTGCATTTCGTACTAATGTTAAGTGGTTTAATTCTTAAATTATGAGATTTTCTGATCACTTTCTGCTAATGAGACTCCTCTTTTGTTACATGCATTATTGTTCATGCAATGACCATGAAATTATCTTTTGTGTCCTTATTAACAACTATATTGATTGTGAAAACAATGTCCATGAACCATCTATACCATGCATTCATTCAATCCCAACAAACTATGGACTCTTGATCTTGATTAGCTTTTCTTATGGATATCAATTGCTTGAATTCCAAAATAAAGAGTCTCTCCCATCATTTCTTGTAAGCAAGGCTACCCTTTTGGTTCCAAACACACTTTTTGATACAGGGACCTTGAAATTTACAATTGTGGCTAATCCGCCTAGTATCATAATTAAAACAAACAAGTCCAAAAATCATTAAAAATCGAAATGTGTTTACTTCCATCAACCAAAGAAGTCATTTATCTTGTCTTGCATTTTGTACTAATGTTAAGTGGTTTAATTCCTAAATAATGAGACTTTTTTATCACATTGTGCTAATGGGACTCCTCTTTTGTTACAAGCATTATTTTTCATGCATTGACAATAAAATTATCATTTGTGTCTGTATTAACTATATTCATTGTAAAAACAATGTCCATGAACCATTTATACCATGAATTCATTCAATTCCCACAAACAATGGAGCCCATGATCTTGATTCGCATTTCTTATGGATGTTAATTGGTTGCATTCCAAAATAAAGAGTCCCTCCCATCATTTATGGTAAGCGAGGCTACTCTTTTGGTTCCAAACACACATTTTGATACAGGGATCATGAAATTAATAATTGTCGCTAATCCCCCAAGTATATTTATTAAAACAAGCAAGTCTAATACCCATTAAAACTCTAAATGTGTTTACTTCCATCAACCAGAGGAGTCATTCATCTTGGTTTGCATTTCGTACTAAAGTTACGTGGTTTAATTCCTAAATTATGAGGCTTTTTGACCACTTTAATCTAATGAGGCTCCTTTTTGGCTACAAGCCTTATTTCTAATGCAAGGACCATGAAATTAACTTTTGTTTCCTTATTAACAACTATATTCATTGTGAAAACAATGTCCATGAACCATTTATACCATGCATTCATTCAATCCCAACAAACAATGGAGTCTCAATCTTGATTAGCATTTCTTATGGATATTAATTGGTTGAATTCCAAAATAAAGAGTCTCTCCCATCATTTCTGGTAAGGAAGGTTACCCTTCTGGTTCCAAATACACTTTTTGATACAGGGATCTTGAAATTTGCAATTGTGGCTAATCCCCCTAGTATCTTAATTAAATCAAACAAGTCTAAAAATCATTAAAAATCTAAATGTGTTTACATCCATCAACCAAAGAAGTCATTTATCTTGTCTTGCATTTTGTACTAATGTTAAGTGGTTTAATTCCTAAATTATGAGACTTTTTGATCACATTATGCTAATGGGACTCCTCTTTTGTTACAAGCACTATTTTTCATTCACTGACAATGAAATTATCTTTTGTGTCCGTATTAACAACAATATTCATTGTGAAAACAATGTCCATGAAACATCTATACCATGAATTCATTCAATTCCAACAAACAATCGAGTCCTTGACCTTAATTTACATTTCTTGTGGATACTAATTGGTTGAATTCCAAAATAAAGAGTCCCTCCCATCATTTCTGGTAAGCAAGGCTGACCTTTTGGTCCCGAACACACTTTTCGATACACGGATCATGTAATTAGCAATTATGGTTAATCCACCTAGTATATTAATTGAAACAAACAAGTCTAAGAACCATTAAAAATATAAATGTGTTTTCTTCCATCAACCAAAGTAGTCATTTCTCTCGTCTTGCATTTCGTACTAATGTTAAGTGGTTTAATTCTTAAATTATGAGATTTTCTGATCACTTTCTGCTAATGAGACTCCTCTTTTGTTACATGCATTATTGTTCATGCAATGACCATGAAATTATCTTTTGAGTCCTTATTAACAACTATATTGATTGTGAAAACAATGTCCATGAACCATCTATACCATGCATTCATTCAATCCCAACAAACTATGGACTCTTGATCTTGATTAGCTTTTATTATGGATATCAATTGGTTGAATTCCAAAATAAAGAGTCTCTCCCATCATTTCTTATAAGCAAGGCTACCCTTTTGGTTCCAAACACACTTTTTGATACAGGGACCTTGAAATTTACAATTGTGGCTAATCCGCCTAGTATCTTAATTAAAACAAACAAGTCTAAAAATCATTAAAAATCAAAATGTGTTTACTTCCATCAACCAAAGAAGTCATTTATCTTGTCTTGCATTTTGTACTAATGTTAAGTGGTTCAATTCCTAAATAATGAGACTTTTTGATCACATTGTGCTAATGGGACTCCTCTTTTGTTACAAGCATTATTTTTCATGCATTGACAATAAAATTATCATTTGTGTCCGTATTAACAACTATATTCATTGTAAAAACAATGTGCATGAACCATTTATACCATGAATTCGTTCAATTCCAAAAAACAATGGAGCCCATGATCTTGATTCGCATTTCTTATGGATGTTAATTGGTTGCATTCCAAAATAAAGAGTCCCTCCCATCATTTATGGTAAGCGAGGCTACTCTTTTGGTTCCAAACACACATTTTGATACAAGGATCATGAAATTAACAATTGTCGCTAATCCACCTAGTATATTAGTTAAAACAAACAAGTCTCATATCGATTAAAATTCTAAATGTGTTTACTTCCATCAACCATAGGAGTCATTCATCTTAAGTTATGTGGTTTAATTCCTAAATTATGAGGCTTTCTGACCACTTTATTCTAATGAGTCTAGTTTTTTGCCACAAGCATTATTCCTAATGCAATGACCATCAAAATTATCTTTTGTGTCCTTATTAACAACTATATTCATTGTGAAAACAATGTCCATGAACTATCAATACCATGCATTCATTCAATCCCAACAAACAATGGAGCCCATGATCTTGGTTCGCATTTCTTATGGATGTTAATTGGTTGTATTCCAAAATAAGGAGTCCCTCCCATCATTTATGGTACGCGAGGCTACTCTTTTGGTTCCAAACACACATTTTGATACAGGGATCATGAAATTAATAATTGTCGCTAATCCCCCTAGTATATTAATTAAAACAAGCAAGTCTAATACCATTAAAACTCTAAATGTGTTTACTTCCATCAACCATAGGAGTCATTTATCTTGCTTTGCATTTCGTACTAAAGTTACGTGGTTTAATTCCTAAATTATGAGGCTTTCTGACCACTTTATTCTAATGAGGCTCCTTTTTTGCTACAAGCCTTATTTCTAATGCAAGGACAATGAAATTAACTTTTGTTTCCTTATTAACAACTATATTCATTGTGAAAACAATGTCCATGAACCATTTATACCATGCATTCATTCAATCCCAACAAATAATGGAGTCTCAATCTTGATTAGCATTTCTTATGGATATTAATTGGTTGAATTCCAAAATAAAGAGTCTCTCCCATCATTTCTGGTAAGCTAGGCTACCCTTTTGGTTCCAAACACACTTTTTGATACAGGGATTTTGAAATTTGCAATTGTGGCTAATCCCCCTAGTATCTTAATTAAATCAAACAAGTCTAAAAATCATTAAAAATCTAAATGTGTTTACATCCATCAACCAAAGAAGTCATTTATCTTGTCTTGCATTTTGTACTAATGTTAAGTGGTTTAATTCCTAAATTATGAGACTTTTTGATCACATTATGCTAATGGGACTCCTCTTTTGTTACAAGCACTATTTTTGATGCACTAACAATGAAATTATCTTTTGTGTCCGTATTAACAACAATATTCATTGTGAAAACAATGTCCATGAAACATCTATACCATGAATTCATTCAATTCCAACAAACAATCGAGTCCTTGACGTTAATTTACATTTCTTGTGGATACTAATTGGTTGAATTCCAAAATAAAGAGTCCCTCCCATCATTTCTGGTAAGCAAGGCTACCCTTTTGGTTCCAACCACACTTCTTGATACAGGGATCATGTAATTAGCAATTATGGCTAATCCACCTAGTATATTAATTAAAACAAACAAGTCTAAGAACCATGAAAAATATAAATGTGTTTTCTTCCATCAACCAGAGGAGTCATTTATCTCGTCATGCATTTCGTACTAATGTTAAGTGGTTTAATTCTTAAATTATGAGACTTTTTGATCACATTATGCTAATGGGACTCCTCTTTTGTTACAAGCACTATTTTTGATGCACTAACAATGAAATTATCTTTTGTGTCCGTATTAACAACAATATTCATTGTGAAAACAATGTCCATGAAACATCTATACCACGAATTCATTCAATTCCAACAAACAATCGAGTCCTTGACCTTAATTTACATTTCTTGTGGATACTAATTTGTTGAATTCCAAAATAAAGAGTCCCTCCCATCATTTCTGGTAAGCAAGGCTGACCTTTTGGTCCCCAACACACTTTTCGATACACGGATCATGTAATTAGCAATTATGGTTAATCCACCTAGTATATTAATTAAAACAAACAAGTCTAAGAACCATTAAAAATATAAATGTGTTTTCTTCCATCAACCAAAGTAGTCATTTCTCTCGTCTTGCATTTCGTACTAATGTTAGTGGTTTAATTCTTAAATTATGAGATTTTCTGATCACTTTCTGCTAATGAGACTCCTCTTTTGTTAAATGCATTATTGTTCATGCAATGACCATGAAATTATCTTTTGAGTCCTTATTAACAACTATATTGATTGTGAAAACAATGTCCATGAACCATCTATACCATGCATTCATTCAATCCCAACAAACTATGGACTCTTGATCTTGATTAGCTTTTATTATGGATATCAATTGGTTGAATTCCAAAATAAAGAGTCTCTCCCATCATTTCTTGTAAGCAAGGCTACCCTTTTGGTTCCAAACACACTTTTTGATACAGGGACCTTGAAATTTACAATTGTGGCTAATCCGCCTAGTATCTTAATTAAAAAACAACAAGTCTAAAAATCATTAAAAATCAAAATGTGTTTACTTCCATCAACCAAAGAAGTCATTTATCTTGTCTTGCATTTTGTACTAATGTTAAGTGGTTTAATTCCTAAATAATGAGACTTTTTGATCACATTGTGCTAATGGGACTCCTCTTTTGTTACAAGCATTATTTTTCATGCATTGACAATGAAAATTATCATTTGTGTCCGTATTAACAACTATATTCATTGTAAAAACAATGTCCATGAACCATTTATACCATGAATTTGTTCAATTCCGACAAACAATGGAGCCCATGATCTTGATTGGCATTTCTTATGGATGTTAATTGGTTGCATTCCAAAATAAAGAGTCCCTCCCATCATTTATGGTAAGCGAGGCTACTCTTTTGGATCCAAACACACATTTTGATACAGGGATCATGAAATTAACAATTGTCGCTAATCCACCTAGTATATTCGTTAAAACAAACAAGTCTAATACCGATTAAAATTCAAAATGTGTTTACTTCCATCAACCATAGGAGTCATTCATCTTGGTTTTCATTTCGTACTAAAGTTATGTAGTTTAATTCCTAAATTATGCGGCTTTCTGACCACTTTATTCTAATGAGTCTAATTTTTTTCCACAAGCATTATTCCTAATGCAATGACCATCAAAATTATCTTTTGTGTCCTTATTAACAACTATATTCATTGTGAAAACAATGTCCATGAACTATCTATACCATGCATTCATTCAATCCCAACAAACAATGGAGCCCATGATCTTGGTTCGCATTTCTTATGGATGTTAATTGGTTGCATTCCAAAATAAGGAGTCCCTCCCATCATTTATGGTAAGTGAGGCTACTCTTTTGGTTCCAAACACACATTTTGATACAGGGATCATGAAATTAATAATTGTCGCTAATCCCCCTAGTATATTAATTAAAACAAGCAAGTCTAATACCCATTAAAACTCTAAATGTGTTTACTTCCATCAACCATAGGAGTCATTCATCTTGGTTTGGATTTTGTACTAAAGTTATGTGGTTTAATTCCTAAATTATGAGGCTTTCTGACCACTTTATTCTAATGAGTCTCCTTTTTTGCTACAAGCCTTATTTCTAATGCAAGGACCATGAAATTAACTTTTGTTTCCTTATTAACAACTATATTCATTGTGAAAACAATGTCCATGTACCATTTATACCATGAATTCATTCTATTCCAACAAGCAATGGAGTCCTTGATCTTGATTCGCATGTCTTATGGATACTAATTGGTTGAATTGCAAAATAAAGAGTCCCTGCCATCATTTCTTGTAAGAAAGGCTACCCTTTTTGTCCCAAACACACTTTTTGATACAAGTATCATGAAATTAGCAATTGTGGCTAATCCACCTAGTTTATTAATTAAAACAAACAAGTCTAAAAACCATTAAAAATTTAAATGTGTTTATTTCCATCAACCAAAGGAGTCATTCATCTTGTCTTGCATTTCGTACTAAAGTTAAGTGGTTTAATTCCTAAATTCTGAGACTTTCTGATCACTTTATGTTACAGGCATTATTTTTCATACAATGACCATAAAATTATCTTTTGTGTCCTTATTAATAACTATATTCATTGTAAAAACAATGTCCATGAACTATCTATACCATGAATTCAATTGGTTGAATTCCAAAATAAAGAGTCTCTCCCATCATTTCTGGTAAGCAAGGCTACACTTTTGGTACCAAACACACTTTTTGATACAGGGATCTTGAAATTTACAATTGTGGCTAATCCGCCTAGTATCTTAATTAAAACAAACAAGTCTAATACCCATTAAAACTCTAAATATGTTTAGTTCCATCAACCACAGGAGTCATTCATTTTGATTCGCATTTTGTACAAATCATATGTGGTTTAATTCCTAAATTATGACACTTTCTGATCACATCATGCTATTGAGACTTCTTTCTTGTTACAAGCACTATTTTTCATGCAATGACCATGAAATTATCTTTTGTGACCTTATTAACAACTATAATTATTGTGAAAACAATGTCCATGAATATCTATACCATGCATTCATTCAATTCCAACAAGCAATGGAGTCCTTGATCTTGATCCACATTTCTTATGTATACTAATTGGTTGAATTCCAAAATTATGACTCCCTCCCATCATTTCTGGTGAGCAAGGCTACCCTTTTGATCCCAAACACACTTTTTGATACATGTATCATGAAATTAGCAATTGTGGCTAATCCACCTAGCTTATTAGTTAAAATAAACAAGTCCAAAAACCAATAAAAATCTAAATGTGTTTACTTTAATCAACCAAGGAGTCATTTATCTTGTCTCGTATTTTGTACTAATGTTAAGTGGTTTAATTCCTAAATTATGAGACTTTCTGATCACATTATGCTAATGAGACTCCTCATTTGTTGCAAACACTATTTTTCATGCACTGACAATGAAATTATCTTTTGTGTCCGTATTAACAACTATATTCATTATGAAAACAATGTCCATGAACCATCTATACCATGAATTCATTCCATTCCAACAAGCAATGGAGTCCTTGATCTTGATTCGCATTTTTTATAGATACTAATTGGTTGAATTGCAAAATAAAGAGTCTGTGCCATCATTTCTGGTAAAAAAGGCTACCCTTTTGGTCCCAAACAGACTTTTTGATACAAGTATCATGAAATTAGCAATTGTGGCTAATCCACCTAGTTTATTAGTTAAAATAAACAAGTCTAAAAACCAATAAAAATCTAAATGTGTTTACTTCAATCACCCAAAGGAGTCCTTGATCTTGATTCGCATTTCTTATGGATATTAATTGGTTGAATTCCAAAATAAAGAGTCTCTCCCATCATTATTGGTAAACAAGGCTACACTTTTGGTTCCAAACACACTTTTTGATATAGGGATCTTGAAATTTGCAATTGTGGCTAATCCGCCTAGTATCTTAATTAAAACAAACAAGTCTAAAAATCATTAAAAATCTAAATGTGTTTAATTCCATCAACCAAAGAAGTCATTTATCTTGTCTTGCATTTTGTACTAATGTTAAGTGGTTTAATTCCTAAATTTTGAGACTTTTTTATCACATTATGGTAATAGGACTCCTCTTTGGTTACAAGCACTATTTTTCATGCATTGACAATGAATTTATCTTTTGTATCTGTATTAACAACTATATTCATTGTAAAAAAAATGTCAATGAACCATTTATACCATGAATTCGTCCAATTCCAACAAACAATGGAGCCCATGATCTTGATTCGCATTTCTTATGGATGTTAATTGGTTGCATTCCAAAATAAAGAGTCCCTCCCATCATTTATGGTAAGCGAGGCTACTCTTTTGGTTCCAAACACAAATTTTGATACAGGGATCATGAAATTAATAATTGTCGCTAATCCCCCTAGTATATTAATTAAAACAAGCAAGTCTAATACCATTAAAACTCTAAATGTGTTTACTTCCATCAACCATAGGAGTCCATCAACCATAGGAGTCATTCATCATGGTTTGCATTTCGTACTAAAGTTATGTGGTTTAATTCCTAAATTATGAGGCTTTCTGACCACTTTATTCTAATGAGGCTCCTTTTTTGCCACAAGCCTTATTTCTAATGTAAGGACCATGAAATTAACTTTTGTTTCCTTATTAACAACTATATTCATTGTAAAAACAATGTCCATGTACCATTTATACCATACATTCATTCAATCCCAATAAACAATGGAGTCTCAATCTTGATTAGCATTTCTTATGGATATTAATTGGTTGAATTCCAAAATAAAGAGTCTCTCCCATCATTTTCTTAAAATGTTTCCACAAGTTTGGGGTCCATTTGAAGTGAGGAGTTGCAAGTTGCATCTATTACATCTCCAAAAAAAAAAAAAAAAAACACTTCTATAAATTAGTTGTGAGTAGTTTAGTTTCATATAAAGAAAATGAGGTTTGAGCTCAAAGTTTCAACAATAGTGCTAGTTGTTTTACTAGGAACATCCCATGGCTACTTGGAGCATATGAGAAATGCTCTCTTGTAACTCTTTTCTTACTTTAATATTAATTCCTCAACTATTATGAATACTCCAAATTGTTGTGATTGGTCCTCACTTAGCTGTAATGATACTAAAGGGTGGATTACTCATCTAAATCTTCAAGGGGACTAGCTTTGGAGTATAGGAGATTTGTATTTAAATACCTCTCTGTTTCTTCCTTTTAAAGGATTGAGAAATCTTGAGTTATGGGGCCATGGAATTATTGGTTGTGCTAAGAATGAAGGTTGGAGTTCATGTTTTGATTTTGTTTTTACTTTGTTGTAATTTAGACAAAGATGTTTGAATCAATGAGCATGCTTTTTAATTCAAAGTTTATGGTTGATTATGCAGGTTTTTAGAAATTATCCAAACTTGACAATTTAGAATTTCTTGATTTGTGTTATAATTTGTTGAATAGCAATATCTTTTCATCTCAAGGTTCATCCTTTCCCCTTTCATGTCATGAGGTAAATGATTTATATTATATTCTCGATAAAAGCTTCAAGGAATAATAATATAATTGCAGGTCTATGTGAGTTATGGCATATTCGATACCTCACACTTTACCACAATAACATCAGTGGCTCCTTACCTTGGTGTTTAGCAAATATGACATCCCTCCAAGAATTAGATCTCTCTTCCACCCAAATTTTTGGAGATATCAACTTTTCTCTGATTAAGAGTTTGACATCTCTTTAAAAGCTAGCAGTTCAGGGAAATAGGTTCAAAGTCCCAATTTTACTTGTCCCATTTTTCAACCATTCAAAACACAAGTGGTTGGATGTTAAAGAAAATAAGTTGTATGCACAAACAAAGGTCAAGAATTTGTTGCCAAAGTTCCAATTAGAGACCCTAATTATGTCTAGTCCTGTTAGAAATGCAAATGCAACATATCCTACATTCCTATACCATCAGCACAGCCTATATTGGTTGAACTCTCACACATCTAGATTATGGGAGAGTTCCTATATTGGTTGTTAGAAAACAACACAGATTTAAAAGCACTTGATCTATCCAATAATTTTCTTTTAGGAACACTCCAATTGCCAATTCATCCATACATGAGTTTGTTGTTAACCTTGGCTATTTGCAACAATAACATCCATGGCCACATTCCATCGGAATTTGGAGAACATTTTCCATAATTGTCAATTTGGAATATGTCCACAAATGCATTAATTGGCGGCCTTCCTTTCTCACTTGGCATGTTGACTTCATTGATAGCCTTGGACTTGTCCAACAATAAGTTGTGTAGGGGAATAGAAAAGGGCTTATTTATGGGCATGACAATGTTGGAAATTCTGAATTTAGGTAGAAACCAAATCACTTGAAACGTTCTAGATAGTTTGTCTCATTTGTCTAAATTGGTCGGGCTGGACATCATTCATAACAATCTCTGTGGTAGCATCCCAGCATGGATTGGTAGCCTTTCTTCACTTTTGGCTTTAGATCTCTCGAAGAATAGTCTCTTTGAGGCTTTACCAACTAACTTTTGCTCTCTATATATGAATCAGCTTAAGTTGTTCAAAAATAAGCTATTTGGATCACTCACAAAAGTATTTTGTGATTGCTCGATGTTGAAAACATTAAACCTTAGCTATAATTGTTTCACCGATAGCATTCTAGACTGGATTCGTAGATGTTCTGAGTTGAAGTTTCTTCTTCTGAGTCATAATAATCTCCAAGGAAAGATTCTAGCTTAGTTATGCGCATTGGATCAATTAAACTTGATTGATCTTTCTTATAACAATCTTTTGGGTCATATTCTTTCTTGCTTAATGTCTCGTAGCAATTGGAATGTCCAAAAGGAAAATGATTCCATTTTTTATTACAATTAGCCAACATTAGAATTTACAAAAAAAAGTCTATCCCTAATTTATTTGAAAAGCATACTCGAGTTAATATCTGGAATTGATCTTTCTTGCAATAACTTCGCAAGAGAAATTCCTCCAAAAATTGGAAACCTTAGTGAGATTCATGTGCTAAACCTATCTCATAATAACTTGATGGGCCCAATTCCATTAATGTTTGTGAACCTAAAGTATATTGGGAGTTTGGATCTTTCTTACAACAAATTGTATGGAAAAATCCCTTTTCAGCTCACTAAACTGAATTTCTTATCTGCTTTCAGTGTTGCTCACAATAAGTTATCCTGCAGGACCCCTGAATGGGTTGGCCAATTTGCAACCTTCAACGAAAGTAGCTATGAAGGAAACCCTTTTCTTTGTGGGATGTCATTGCCAAAAAAATGTTATAAAAGAATGCCAAGAACTTCAATTAAAGAAAAAAGCGAAGAAGACAATGGCTTTATGGACATGGAAGCTTTCTATGTGAGTTTTCTGGTGTCTTACATCATGGTCTTGTTGATAATAGCTGCAATTCTATACATAAATCTATACTAGCGAAGACTATTGTTTGTGTTCAACCACCAAATTCTACTATTTTTTATTGGACAATCTTCCATTGTTATCCAAGTTTGGGCTCTTATAGCCTTCTTGTGCTCCATGGTAGTAATAAAGCTTAATAAACATTCAAGAGTACTTTTCGTTTATGGAATTTACTACCTTCTTGCATTTTCTAAATTTCAAGAATTAAAGCATTCTTTATGTCTAATTTTTTTTCTTTTTTTATAAGTTAGGACTTTCAAGTTTAATCGCAACTCGATAAAAAAAATACAATAATCCAAATTTAATAGAAGTTAGATAATTAAAATGAGAATTTAATAATAATATTCACATACAAAACTATAAAATAAAAAAATAACAAAGAAATTTAATTAATAATAAGTTGGTCAAAATAATGTCATCATAACACTAATCATCAAATTTTTAATTAATGAGAAATATACTATTTAACTTATAAAACTATAGGTTTTAACATTCAAAATTAATAAAGAGCTATTAACTTTGCTAATAAAATAAATAAATATTTTTGCATTGTTGGATAAAATTTTAGAAAAATGAAATTAAAATTGAAATAATATAGCATATAATAACTAAAATAAGAAAAAATAATGCTATTAAGATAATGAAAAATTAATCAATATATATTTATATTAATACAAAACATTAGATCTATTTAGCAATAAGACATGATGGTATAAAAGTCTAAACTTATGAGTAAAAGCTACATTTTATGTATGAAATGCATGCATCTAAGGAGTGAAATACTGTTATTGGATCGTGGTTTTCTCTAGTTTACCCTTTTGACTTTTGTTTTGAATTTTTTCAATATCTTTTCTCCTTCGCTCTTTTACATCTTTGTCATTGCAATCACCATCATGTTAGTCTTTATTAGAGGTGTTAAACTTGAAATGATTTGACAACTCAACTCAAATTAGATTTAAAAAAATTATTTAAAAATAATCTAATTTGAAAATATCGTATATTTAAAAAAACATGAAAATTTAGAATTTTTGACCATGCAACTATGATAACCTAGATGAAGATCCATTAATTAATGGAAAACCACCACAAATAGAAACTGAATATGCCTGGCTATGGATTAGACGTTTCCTTACTAGGCCCAAAGTTGACTTCATTGACTTGGACCCTATTGCCTCTTAGGCTCTAGTTCATGGTCATTTGTATGACCATTGTTTATAATTATTTTATAAAACAATCAAAAAAAAAATATTAGTTATATACCTATAAATCCAAGACTTGATACTTCATTGACAATATTAAGTCTTCTTGTCTTTGGGACCCTCATTTATCTCAAATTATCAATTAGTTACAATGGACCTACTAAAGGCTTCATCATATACGTTTAATGAAAAATAGTTCAAGTGAAAATGGAGATTTGCTATTAAGAATAACTCAGATTTGCATTAGCAAATCATTTTTTATTGACACATTGTATTTCATGAGGGTTACATTAGGGTGCAAGTACCACTAGAAAGATGTGAAAAATGATATTCATCACTTTGTAAGAGAGTGTGTAGTCTACCAAAGATGCAAATATGATCCCTTTGCCTTTCCAAGACTCCTCCAACCTTTACCCATCCCTTTGGGCAAGTGGTAAAGTATTTTCATGAATTTCATTTAAGGCTTTTCAAAAAGTGATGGGAAACAAGTAATACTTATGATGGTGGATTGTCTTAATAAATATGTTCATTTCATATCATTGGCATACCTTTACATAGCTAATATTATAGCTTAACACTTCCTAGATCAAATCTTTAAATTACATGGACTACTAAAGATAATAGTTATTGATAAAGATCTTGTCATTATGAGTTTATTTTAGTTAGAACTCTTTTTACCCATAAACTGATAGGTAGACGAAAGTGGTCAATAAGTGTTTGGAAACTTATCTCCACTATGCCACCAGCAACCACCCTCATTATTGGAATCGATGGCTTAGTCTTACCAAATGGTGGTAAAATAGTTACCACCATTCTTCTATCTAGATGCCCATATTTGAAGCACTTCATATTTATGCTCCACCTTTGCACTTTCTCTATATCCTAAGTGATGCTAAAATGTTGTTGTGGACAACATATAAGAGTTAAAGAATCTTTCATATTCATGCTTCACCTTTGCACTTTTCTTTACTAGGTCTAAAGAATCTTTCATATTTTTTAAACCAATTCTCTGCCTAGTCCCTAGTTTCTTATGTGAATTCCTCAATTTGCATTAGTAGTATACATATGGAGAATAATGACAAACTTTAACCAAAAAGATGATCAAGTGAAAATGAGCGAAGAACCAACTCTAAAGTCACTATTAGAGCGTTTAGCCTAGTATGACATTACTTTAAAAGAAATGAGACCTTAAATCATTAGAATCATTGTCTAACAAAATTGGATTTATTCTTAAGCTTAAGCGATGAGCTCCCTGACATGCAAGATAAGGGTCTCGTTGTTATTGAATGGTATTAACTTTGACACTTATATGATAAAGGGCATAAAAATCAAATTTCCCTACTTGCTTGCTTTGGCCAAATTGCAAAAGACTACTTTAGCTACTTTGCGACACAAAACTAAACTCTCCCATTGCTTACCACTTGTATTTCCTACACCATGAAAAAACACAAACACCTTGGTTACAAAGTTAACTAATACTAATGTAAGGACTATAAGTAGTACGGTAATGCTTGTTGGAGTAGCGATGAGGAAGGATTGGCTACCCAAGAAATCTAAGATGAGAAGTAGTGATGATTTTGGTGAAAAAAGAGCAACAAGGCTGTGTTTTTAATGTGATGAAAAGTATAAGCAAGGTCATAAATGTGGTTAAAAAAAGGTTAATTTCTTATTAAGTTAGATAATAGGTCCTTTAAAAATATTAAAGTTAATGGTGAAGGTACAAAATGGCACCATGATACTAAAATTTTACAATTCTTAGTCTATGCGTTTTTTAGTGGAGGTTATAGAACTATGAGAATTACCACACATGTAGGCCAAAAGGTTTTATATACACTAGTGGATTTGAGAAGTACACATTATTTCTTGGACTTATAAAAAGCCAATGTGTAAAGACTAAGACAATATAGGCAACTTGACCATAAAGGTAATAAATGATTGTTGTGCAAGTTATAAGACAGTGTGGAGAGACTTTAATGTGTTACATGACAGTATTTTCCATTTTAATATCTATATATTTCCTTTAGGAAGTTGTAATATGGTATTAGGCATTCAATAGCTAGAAACATTAGGAGACATAAGTTAAAATTTCAAGCAACTTAAAAAGAAGTTTATGGTAAATAGAACCAGACATGTATTAAAAAGGTCTCTAAACCCAATCATTAAGGAGATGTCTCCTAAAATTATGGCCTAGAATCTAACCCATCTTGTTTAAGTTGCCACTATTCAACTTTGTAGCTTAAGTTTGCATGTTATTAAAGAGTTACAATTCATAATATTTATCCTTACTAAAATGGACCTCAAGATAATCCTCAAAAGCGTTATTTGTAAATTCAATGCCTTGATCTGACCTCAATACTTTGATCTTCCTTCCACTCTCATTTTCAGCCAATCTTCTGTATCTCTTGAAGCAATTCAAAAATTCTAACTTGTGTTTGAGGTGTATGAGGCAGGTTCTTCTCAAATAATCATCAATAAACAAATGAAGAACCTCTCACCTTTCAACCCTTTTGTCCTCATCAGTCCACACAAATCAGTATGCACAATGTCAAGCACTACTTCAGAACTGAACTCTTTGGTCTTGTACTACTTTTTAGCATGTTTTCCTTTAGAGCATGCTGAGCAAAAATACTCTCTCTCTCTCTCCTAAGGTCGGGAATGTCTTTAATTGCATAAGCAGTGGTCAGCTTCCTCATGTTCTTTTGTGATAAGTGTCCCAACCTCCTGTGCCATAGTTGATTTTCTTCTTCTTTTGTAAGTAAATAGCTGTTCGTCTTGTCCTCATCAATCACATACAAATTTCCAGCTGTTGTCTTCCCGACTGCAACAGTATTGCCTTCTTTTACTCTTTACTTGGCAACCTATTTTTGTGAATCTCACTTTATGGTCTTCATTGCATAGCTGGCTGACAGATGCTAAATTATATCTGAGTCCTTCAACATGCAGAACATCTTTCAGCTTTCCTTTTCCAATAGTCATTGACCCTTAACCACTGATGTTGAGTGAATCATCATTGCCAAACTTAACTCTGCCTTCTCTTGATTTGTTTAGCTTTGATAATTTACTCTTGTCTCCCGTCATATATAAAGTGCATCCACTATCAAGGATCCACTGCTTATCCTTGCAAATTAGCCTTTAGTGCAATTTTAGCTATATTAGCTACCTCCCTTTTTGCTCTATATTCCTTCTTTTGAACTAACTAGAAGATAGCTTTCTCTTTTTTCTCAGCTTTAATTGCACTGCTTGTTTTCACTGTGCCATTGAGTGCCTTCTCTTGCTTAGGGAGAAGTGTCATGCATCTCTTGGCATTATGGCCATCCTGCCCGCACCTTTCACACGGTTCCAAGTCTGCCAATATAGTAAACTTGTTCTTTGAAACCATTGGTTTGGGCTTCCACCAACACTCTTTGTCAATATGTCCTTGCCTTTTACAGTATGTGCAAGAACTCACAACAGGTGTTCTCCTCTGAATTTTGTATTGTCTCCCCTTGTATGCAGCATTGTATCTTCTCAAGTTGGAGACATATACTGGCCTTCTTCACGAACAGTTACTCACCTTATGACCCCAAACTCCACAATAAAGACAATGACCTTGAAACTGCCTCTTCTTGGGTTTGATCACAGCTTGTCTACTTCTGTTCATCACTTGTTGTGTAAGCAAAGTAGCTGGCTCCTTTACTTGTGTGACATTTATTTCAGTCACCTTCTTCTCCTTCTTCTATTTAGTCGTAGCCCTCTCTGCTGGCTGACTTTCTTTTCTTTTTGAGATGTAGCAGCTATAGGCTGCTGCTCTTTAACCACATCCATCATTTTTGACCTTGGCTTTGGTTTGATAACTGTCTTCTCTTCTTCAGTTATCTTCACCTGAGTCATAGCCTTCTGTTTCAACTTTTATGGCAACGTCTCATTCTTCTTTTCTCTTGCAGAGCTTGTTTCTCCTACCACTTCAAACTTCTGCAAGTTCTTCTCACTCTTTCTGAGTTGTGGCTGAAGTCTCAGTAACTCTATCTCCATTTCTTCAATTGTTGAAGTCCTTGAGCCAAGCTATATTGTAAGGTCTTCACATATTTTGATCTGTTCTTCAAATCTTCTCTTCAATTCAATATGTTCAGTCCTTATTTCATCCTTTTGACTTTCAACTTCCTCAGACTTTGCTTCAACTTGTTTTGTGTAAGCCTCTAACCTTTTTATGGTTTTGTCCCTTCTGATTATCTCTTTTAAAGCTGCTTCCAGCTCAGCTTCAAGATCTGGCTCTTCTTCATCAACCTCCTCTTCCTCTTCAAAGGTTAAACTACCACCTTATGCTGATGCCATAAAGACATACTCATCTGATGAGTCTTTATCTTCCTCCTCATTAGCTTCTTTTATTTGACTCACATAGCTCCTAAATGAGGCTCTCTTTTTCTTCTGTGGGTTAGTAGTCTTCTTGCTGGACTTCTTTGATTTGAATGATGATCTTCTCCATCTTGAATTCTACTCATCATCACCATCCTCATCTTCGTCATTAAGTTTCACTTTGCACTGACAAGCAAAGTGTCCAGTTTGCCCACAATGATAACATCTCAAGGACAACTGTCCTTTTCCCTCCTTAGACCCTTTGTTGAACTTCCTTGTGAAGTATGCCAACACTTCACCTTCACTTTCTTCCTCATCCTCATCATCATCCTCATTGGATGATTCTTCCTCTTCTTTTATCTTTAAGTGCTTCATAGCTTTGAAAGCTGCCTCCTTTGATACCTTTGACGTTGAGGAGCTCTCAATTGACTTTATTCTCATCTCATATGCAATGAGATTACATTGGAGATCATGCAGAGACATAGAATTGAGATCTCTACTCTCCTCTATGGCTGCTACCTTTGAGGCAAACCTCTCAAGCAGAATTCTCAGAATTTTCTTCATAATCGATAAGTCCTTCTTGTTCTTCCCATGACTTCTCAGGTCATTTACAGCATCAATGACCCTGGTGAAGAACTCTTGAACTGTCTCATTCTTTTGCATTCTGAGAGATTCATATCTCTCCTTGAACACTTGAAGCTTAGCCTCCTTCATTCTACCATCACCTTCAAAGGCTTTCTGCATTCTGTCCTATATCTCCTAGGTAGATTTACAGTCCATAACTTTAGCATACTCAGCATCTATCAATGCTGAAATGATGACATTTGAGGCCTTCCCATTTATCTCAAACTACCTTAACTCCTCTAGGGTTGGGTCTTTACCTTCTTCTGGAGCCACAAAACCCTCTTGTACACATTTCACCACATTCATGCCCATGGTTGCAAATACCACTTGCATTCTTGCTCTCCACATATAGTAGTTGGTTCCGTTGAAGATTGGAACCTTCTTGCTGTAACTGGTGCTAGTGCTAGTACCGACTTCCATTTCTCAGTATGCTGAACAAGTCAAACTTCTAGATCTCTTTAAACTAGTACACCAAGCTATTAAGCTTCAAACTGGTGAACCTGTGCTCTGATACCAATTGAAGTTCTCGACTTCTCCCTAGGATCTATTAGTTTGTGATACTGAGAGGGGGGTGAATCAGTATCACCACAGTTCGCAATTCGCAGGTCAGTGAACAACTTCAATCTCTTCTTAAAAGCTAACTCTTTCTCAGACTCGACTAAGGTAGATCTATTGCTACCTACTAATCACAATAATCCCCAAAGTCACCTTTCAAACACCTTGCCTAATAGACAATACAGATGATCTTGTTTAGGTCTTCGTTAGGTTATGGGTTGGCTGATACTTTAGCTGCGTTCACAAATCAATTCAAAGCACAGAACGTAAAGCAAATTAAGGACACATGAGATTTACGTGGTTCTGTCAATGTACATCTACGGTGGTAGGGACTCTCCCTCTATCGAGACTATCCACTATACTTGTGAATACAGGTTACAATGGATGTCTTAATCCTCTACTCCTTTCACTATTGCAATTACTAAGCAAGTACAATACAATGAGTGTCACTTACTGTGTCTACCCTTCTTCTAGCTTGTCTTGCCTCTGTTGAATTGAAAGGCTACTCCACTACCGCTTAAAAGTTCACCTCAATACTTTCTAACCTCTCTTGAAGAAATCTGGAAATACGTTGAGTTCTTTCAATGCTTCACCGAATTTCTTCTCTACATTGTTTCACACAACTCCTGCTTTCACTGTCTCACTGTCTCCCTTGTCTCCTTGTCTCATGGCTTTATTGTTTCACGACCTACCCTCACCTGTCCGTTTCACACCTCCTTTGGCCATATCAAATTTTCTCCCTTTACTACCGGTCACTATTCATCGATCGTCGGGTTTCTCTCTCCTTCCGCCAGTGGTGAGTTTCTCTTCATTCGTTTCACGGTTCTTTCCTTGCTGTGTCGTTCGTTTGTCTCACGTTGTCGCAGATCTGCTATCTACTCTTCCGGTGGTGTCTCTCTCTTCATCCATCTTTGATTATGCCGATGGTTTCTCTCTTTTTGTTTAGCCAGATCTCTCTCACTGTCTAGCTAGATCTCTCTCACTGTCCAGTCGGATCTATCTCACAGTCTAATCGGATCTGATTTTGGCCATATCGTCTTTTTTCTGTTCACCCACTTGGTCGTTCACCTCATTGTTTCCTTCCCCTATTTGGCCATCGAGTTTCTTGTGTTTTGTTCGACAACCCCTGTTCTTCTGACAACGGCTACTCTATCTTCTTTGGGTGTATTTTGGGCGTATTGGTGGTGTTCGGTTTTCTCCCCTTTTGGTCCTCTTTTCTCCTTCGCTCGACAACGGCTTCGATTTGGCCGCATATATATATTTTTCTCTTTTTCTTTTCTTTGTCCAACGAATTTGTTTTCTCTCTCTTCCTCTTTTCCGATGACGGTTACAATTTTCTTTTTCTCTTCTTCTTCCCGTTGATGGCTCTTCTCTCTCTTCTAAGTGTTCTCTCTCTCTTCATCCGACGATTGCTCCTCTTCTCCCTTTTTCGCTCTCTTCGTCCATTGGCTACTATTCACTCGACGGCGGCATTGTTCACTCGACAGCTACTATTCACGACGGCTACTCTTTTCTTTTGCAAGTGGTGTTTCTTCTGTGTAGGATTTGGTGTTTTGCTGTGTATTCAATTGTGTTGGCCTTTTTCTAGTTTTGTCTTCTAAGGTCTTTATATATTCTCTTCCATGAAACCCTAATAGGGTTTACACGGCGAATTTACGTTCTTGCCCTTACGCAGTGAATTTACTGTTTTGCCCTTCCAGGTTTTTACGTTCTTGCCCCTCCATGTGGCTTTTACCTTCTTGCCCTTGCATGTGGCTTTACTTTCTTGTACACTTAAACCTAGTTGACAACAATTACAACCCATACAAAGCTGTGGGAACAACAAACCTAGGGCAGTTCTAGTTAATGCAAGGCCCTACAAATATTCACTTGTCTATAAGGAAGTGATTATTATCATGATTTAAGAGATGCTGCAAGTTGGCATTATACAAGGCAACACATTACCATTTACTTCCCTAGTGTTCCTTGACAAAAAGGAGGATAACTCATAGTGATTTTGTGTTAACTATATGGCTTTTAACAACATTTCCATAAAAAGATAAGTTTCTTACTCCCCTTATTGATGAATTACTTGATAAGCTAAGAGGATTATAGTATTTTTCTAAACTAGATCTTAGATTAGTGGATATTTAACAACTTTTAAAAGCCATGATGCCATGCTATTTGGATTCACAAATGCCTCATCCATTTTTCAAAGCCTCATGAATAATATCTTTAGACTTCATCTTAGAAAATTCATTCTCATTTTCTTTGATGAAATTCTAATTTACAATAAGGAAAGCAAATGTTTCTTTGTAATACAAGAGTTGGAATACCTTGGTTATGTTATTTCTCCATTAGTGGTAGCCATTAACTCTAAAAAGGTGAAAGTCATTACTAATTAACCAATAACTCAAAACTTAAAATAATTAAGGGGCTTCTTAGGCTTATTTGGTGACTATCGAAGGTTCATTAAGAGTTATAAACATATCACCAAGTCTCTTTCCAAGCTCTTTTAAAAGAATGAGCCATTCATTTAGAATGCAAATGCTAATCAAGCTTTTCAATAATTAAAAATAGCCTTCAGACCAACCTTTTTTCAAACCTTATCTAGTAATAACTAAGGTTGGCAAGGTAGCCTTTGAGCTGAAGTTGCCTTTGGAGTCCAAAATTCATATTTTATTTCATGTTTCTCAAATTAAAATGCATCTAAGACCATTTATTACTACTTTTCTAAACATTTCTCCAGAATTACCCAATGTCTTAGTGATTACTTTTCTAGTAACAATTTTGGACAAAAGATTGGCAAAGTATGGTTATGTGGTAGCCACTCAAATACTCATGTAATGGTCCAATAATGCTCCACCTAGCTGGGAATTCTATTATGATATTTGGAGTTGTTTCTCTATGTTTACCCTTAAGGACAATGGTGCTTTAAAGGGGAGGGTATTGATGCAAGAATAAAGGTATAGGACATATGTGATACTATGATTAAACAGATGTTTAATTAGTGGTTGTGAAGGTTGTTTGTTAATATATTGAAATTTTACTTTGGAGGGAAATTATACATGTGATAAAAGAAAATTGTAATTTCATCATTTTGCTTAAGTTAAACACTTGATATGGTCGTGCGAGTTTATATTATGTAATAAAGGGGGAAAATGATAGGGCTACGATGTGTAAAGCCAATTTTTGAATTCAATACAAATTTTTTGTTATCTCTCAATTACTAACTTAGTTCTTTATTGTCCTTATTCTTTCTCTTTTCTATTCTTCTCCATCTTATTATTTTTGTTTGAAACTAATTCTCCATTTATTACTTGGTTTCTTATATGAATCCCTTAAGTTGCATCAAATGAAGTTTAAGAATCAAAGAAGAAAACTGAGGGAGAATAAAAGCTTAAGGGAAAAAAAAAAAAAAAAAAAAGAATGATGAATAGTAACACGGTGGAACAACAACAGGACAAGGATTGCAATTTTTAAGAATAGCGACTTTAGTAGCTTTTCTAAGCATTTCTAGTAGATTTTAGTGCTGGGTAATAGAAATGGATAGACTAGCTTACGAATATTTTGAAAAAGTGAGTTTGTACTTTTTAAATTTGTTTTTATTTTATACAAGAATTACACCTATGATCTTTGTTTTAATTTTTTTGTTTTGGATCATTGTAGTAAAATTGGATTTAACACATCAACTTTTTAATGTTTAAGATTAGTCTTTTTTGACATTTATAATGACACTTTTATTATTAAAACCTAGTTTTATTAATGGCAACATAGTAGATTTTTTTTTTTTTGGTTACCACCCATATATTTTAGCTTTTTGTTTTTGTTAATTTTGAAATAGTGATATGCAAAGCTTAAATATACCATAAATTTGAAATGCATGATGTAAACTTTTCTAGATATTGAGAAAGACTTAATTTCTTAAAGAAAACTTAAACAAAATAAAATGATTATTTTATTTAATAAAATATTTTAAATTTTCAAAAATATGAACAATTTCTATTTAAAGGATTACATTGAGGGAAAGCAGGAATATTAGCTTATATAGTCATAACCTCCATTTAAAGAGAGTTTTGTCAAAGGCATAGACAAAAAATTACTTGCATTTTGGGAATTTTGTTTCTTTAAGTATTGAAAGAGCACATTCAAAAGACAAGATTTGCCTTATCATTGTTACTGAATTATGAGAAATTAAAACTTAGCTTTTAGGTGAAAAGCTTCTTATCCCAAATTATTGTCACATACTTTGTTCTTTAAGAAACTTATTACCAAAGTAATGTATGCATTAAAATAATTGCATGAGTAATGAAATGATTAGGCAAAGAATAATGACATCTTTCGATGTTGTCAAATAATTTCTTGAAATCTCCACTCCAACTAAAATTTTAAACTTAAAGGTAAGGAAGCTTATAGATTTATAAGCTATGTTAAGTTATTATTCTTTAATGATAAAAGATTTCATGTTTCTTAACATGTGTTTGGCCCGATTAGCAAGAGAAACAATAAAATTAGACTTAAATGAGCTAAATTCAAGTATTAGGCTTTATTGGTACTAGGCTGATTGATTAGACTAAAGATATGAAAAAAGTTTAACTACCAAGTAGCGAGTGTAAGTAAGAGAGATAAACCAAATTTTGATACCATGTCAAATAACACTTTGAAATCTCATATTTGCTTGAACACTCAAGTTTATAGGTAGAAAAGTTCATAGACACTATAAGTCATGTCAAGTTATTAATCTTTAGAGATTTCATACTTCTTAATAGATGTTATGCCATTTTACTTTAATTGTAACTCTTTTATGTGCATACAAGTTAGTAAATTGGAAAGTTGTGTTGTGTTATAATTGTATTGTATCATTTGTTTTCGTAAAAGGATGAATGGAGATGATAACTTCCAAGAATCAATATTATTTATCTAATTTTGTGACATTTGTATGCTTTATGGCATAATTCTTCTCCATATTCTTTCTATTTTGAGAATGATTCTTTGTATTATAATCTCCATATAATTTATGTAACCAACATACACTAAATTTCATTTAAAAACAATGATTATATTTATTCTCATCTAACTTATGTAGCTAAGATTAAAAAACACATTGATTTATATTCTTTTAAAATTCAAGCCAACCAATTTCTTTAATTTTTTAGATAACTATAAATTCTATAATTCTCCATAATATCACTTGACCTAATTATTAGTCTTTAAGAAACTAAAAGGACATATTGATTTATGCCTTTTTTATCTTCTCAAACAATAAAAATTTAAGCCAACCCACTTACCTAAGTTTTGAGACAATTAGGAAGACATTTTGGTCTAGCATATTGTGTTCCTAAGATAGAAAAAGACAATAGGAACTAGTTCAGCGGATGGCTTTAGCTTTTAAGATTTATTAGGAATCATAAAGATATTGATTATGTAAATATGTAATAGAAACAAGATTTAAAATTAAGATTTTTAAGAACAGATCAATTGTTTATTAAATATAATTACAATCTAACCTATAAGACAGAATAATTACTAGAGTAATTTTGAATTTTATTCTTCACTTTTAAGCCTATTGGCAGATTTTCAAAATCACCGCTGCACAAACATTCAATCTTTAACAGTAATCCACATAAACAATAAGGAAATAATTCTTAAAATCTATAATCCTTTTAGGAAGAAAAGGAGGAAGAGACTAATGATTCAAATGTGCTAGGTATGTATTATCTAATCCTCTTATGAGGTATTTATAAGGATTCTGGTTCTAAGCTCATTAAAATCCTAACATGTTGACAATAAATATGAATTATAATATTAAAAATTAGATAATTTATATTATTTTAATTTATTATTAATTCTCTAATTAATTAACTTATATTTATAGATCAAGATTAACATCTAGTCATTTATTATGATAATTTAATGTTAGAACTATCAAAGTGGTTTGACTAATTGCTTAAGTGCACAATCTCTTAATGTAATTTACTTATTTCTTCATATTAATGTTCCAATTAGACATAGAATATTGAATAGAATATTGAATTAGTATCTACTTCATACTGTTTGATCATCATTTCACTTTGCACAAGAATTTCTAGAATTAGTACTTGTTAAAAACAAACAAAACATTCATCCATGATCACTTTATGATGACAAATCCTTTATTAATAACTTAACTATCTTTATATAGTTCATGATATGCCCTACTTCACGCCCACAAGTGAATCTTGATTAAGACAACGTAAAAGTGAGATCAATGCATAACAATTTCTATATAGATACCTTAGTGATCTCAAGCCTAAGGATCACTTGCATGATTTTGATATGAGAAATTTCTCAACCACATAAGTAACATTTCATTTGGGAATATTAATTGCAAGTTAATTTAGTGAATTTGTGTAACTGACAATCACTTACATGTTTGTTTAAGTATTTTCATTTATGAGATCAATTTTTTTTTCATTTAAAAAAAAAACATAAAATGTGTTAGTCTCATAACTCTATCAATATTATATTTTGATTATACATCAACTGAGAATATTTAAGAATAATACTTTGATGTAATAGGTATCTCATAATTATGATATCATCATATTTATCTTTGCAAAATATGTTTATTTTGTGGATCTTTAATATAAAATGTTAAATCTTTAACTTCTATGAATGAAGAGACTTTGATATGGCATAGGCTTTTGAGACACACAAGTATAAAACTTCTATCCAAATTAAACCACCACAGTCTTGTGGAGGAGTTGCCCAAGCTAAAATTTGAAAAGAACAAGATTTATGATGCATGTCAAATGGGTAAGCAAGTACAAACAAGCAAGTCAATGATGTTAGCTCAACTGATACATCAAGCAATAAAGCAAAAAACCATGGTGAAAATGCTAGCCAATTGACATAAGCACATTAAATTTGAGAAATTCTGGTAGCCAACAAAATGTGGTCCAAAAGGTACAAGACAGTGGAAATATGTTGACAAATTATTCTAAGATCAAATTGTTGGTAATGTATATGATCTCCTTTGGACTAAATCATCACCTAGAAATACCAAAGTAAATATTGCATTTGTTTCTCAAATAGAATTGTAACATTTAAAAGATGCATTGATTGATAAGTATTGGACACAAGCCTTAAAGGATGAGTTTAACCAATTTCAAATGAACAAAGTGTTAGTTCCTAGGCCTAAAGACCATCCTATCATTAAGACCAAATGGGAAAATAATGAGGAACAAGACTAGACTTATTGTCAAAAGATATAACCAAAAGGAGGGAATATATTATGATGAGACCCTTTAGTCATGGCTAGGCAATAAAATATTTATATCTTGTTTATGCATCCTATATGAATTTTACTTTATATCTAATGGATGTAAAGAGTGTGTTTCTTAATAGTTTTATGGTGGAAGAATTATATGTTGAGCAACCTCTACATTTTGAAAGCATTAAATATCTTCCACAGTCAATCATGTCTTTAAGCTCTCTAAAGCTTTAAATGAATTAAAGTAAACTCCTCTAGCTTGGCATGAGTAGTTTAGTTCATTCATGATTGAGAAAAGCTTCAAAAAAAAGTAAGGTGGATACTACTTTATTCACAAAGATGAAAGGTAATGATCTTTTAATTATGCAAATATTAGATTCTAATATCGGACTGAAAGTGAATTATTGTGATGTGCATGGGAATATGATTCAAAATCGTGGTTAGCTATATCGAATGCCAATAATGTCCTGTCACTATTCAGAATAACCATATTTTAAATCTTAAACCTTTCTTCTTCTTCTTTTTTGTCAATTTAATCCTATACGTTATAGTTATATGTCAATTGAATTGAATTAATGATGAAATACAATTTGACGGTCAAATAAATATTTTGACCAAATTCAAAAAAAAAAGAGGGGGGGGGGGGAAGTATGGAATTATGAAATTAAACCATGTGTAGATTGAAAGAAAAAAAAATAATAATTAAAATCATATTTCCCAGTTCAAATATGTGCGTATTTATTTTATAACCACAACCAAAGACTCTTCCAAATATGACCCTAATCAATTCAAATCAACCTCTACTTTCCTAAAATTTTGTCGAAAATAGAACCTTTGGTCCGAAAATAATTGGCTTGCGACATCAGGGAGAATGCAGGCATCACAGAGTGAGGAAAGGTAAGGAGAGAGAGAGAGAGAGAAGCAAAGAATGTTGGACCTTTCAATGAAATAAATGCGCTGAGGTGGCAATGTAGCAAGGCTTCTTCTTTGCATTATATCACGGTTTTGGGTTGCAGCAAATGTGTCAATTGGGTTTGGTTTGGAAGAGAGGAGAGGGAGAGACGCAATCATCGAATTTGGGATAAAATAAGGGTTTTAGTATATAACTAGGTATTTAGCCTTATTTGGAGAGAAAAAAAATTGATGGAAATATGATTTAATTTGATATGTTCATACTTTTATTTTTTTTAATGGTCGAAGAATTTATTTGATAATCAAACCATATTTCATCATTAATTGGGCTTAATTGATATATAACTGTAATATTTATAATTAAATTAAAATCATGAAAATGTTTAAAACTAAAAATATAGTTATCCCATTCATTATTCTATTATAAATATATGATCGTAAATGATATTGTAAAAGTTTAATTATATTTAATATTATTTTAATTGTATAAAATTTGTAATATATATAGATAAGTCCGAACAAAAAGGATAAAATACAAACTATACATTACAATGTAAAAACAATTATTTTTTGCACCATAATTCATGTTTATAAGTTTTTGTTTTATGTTTGCATGCTTATAAGTAATTTCAAAGCAAAATGAAAAACAGAATATGAGTTTCTATATAATTTAGTTCTTTAAATTATTATCATTAAGTATGTTAAATTGGAAAAAAAAAAATTTAAAAAAAAGTGGAACTTGTATATCAGCCAAGCGTTTTTCTTGTTTTAAAAAAAAAAAACAAGTAATAGAAATCTTCCACTTTAAACGCCTATTTAAGAGTTTGAATATCTAAATTCAAGAGATTTCAGGTTTGAAAGTATTTGATAAGATGAGCTAAAGTCAAGAGCTATAACTACATTTTTCTCCTGTGGTGTTTGGAGAGGTCAAATAATAGAATAAAATAAAATAAAATGTCGAACAATGTAGTAAGGGACATGAGAATTGAAATTATCAGAAAGCTTGGAATGTGGATAAGCAAATAAGGGATATGCATGCGTGGCCATTTTGTTTATTAAATTGAAGATTGTATATAGTTTATTGACATAAGCGTGACATCAAACTGCCCAGTTGTGAAATGGGCTTATATCTATCTAAACAAAAAGAAGAGTTTGTCTGTGTATGGGTTTTTCCCTTTGCATAGAAAGAACAAATAATTGAAAAGGGAAAACAGTAAAATAAAAAAGTCAACAAAAACTCTTTTATAGAAATTTTTAGAATAAAGTGAACTAAAAAAAAAATAATGTATAAAATTAGATCTCTAGATATCTTTTGCTGCTTATTTATCTCTGTTAATATCCAAATTAGAAGCTACTAAAAAAGGAAACAAAAAGAAACTTGATACTTATGTTCAAAATTTATATATAAAACCTTAAATTACAAATATTTAGACTTAAAAATGATATTTTAGTTTCAGAAATGTTTGAATAAAAAAGGAAAAAAAAATTTTGGTGAACATTTATAACTTGAAACTAAATTTTCACCAGAATCTTAGGTAAAAACAAAATTAATATTCCAGATAAAAAGGATACATTATTCTATATTTAGAAATTAAGAGACAATAACAATTCAACCACTATTCTTTGATATCAACTAATTTTAATTAAAAAATACAAATTATATAGTACATTCAGTTTTAAAAATTGTAAAATTTAATCAATTTATTATCTGATTCCTTTTCTTTTTTTTTTTTTTATTGACAAGTGACAAAAAAAAAAAAGTAGAACCAGTTTTGACAAACTTCTTTTTTCTTTTATTTGGGGGAGGGGACAAACTTGTTCATTAATTTGATTTTTTGATTTTTCATAGTCCTAAATAGCACAATAATAATAAATAAATAAAAATAATAATAATAATAATAATAATAATAATAAAAAATACGGGCAAACTTCAACAATCTGATTAACCTTTGTAAGTATTTACAAGCAATCATATTAATTTAATGGATCAATCTATTCATATGTTTGCCTCTATGATCTCATAAAAGAATTATGAGCTTAGCTACGTCTAATTTGTTAATTTCCTTGTTCATGATTTCTGATGACTCACATCACACACACATAAGTTTGTTGATCACCATAATTAACAAGGTAAGAAGCACGAGCTTAGCTGGGTGTAATTTAGGCCATCCAATCCAAGCAGTTGAATTACAAGTAGTGCGTAGCAAAAAGCACTGGAGAGCTTTGCCATCTCTGAGAAAGCAGGAAATAGCATGAAACTAGACGACTTCTGTGGGCAGTATTTAGACTTTGGATCGATGTATATGGTCATCTCTGCCCGTCTCTGTCTAGACCTCCTCGACTCTTTCTTTCTGCACACATACTACTTGTTCGAAAATCTGGCAGTACGCACTTGGAATTTTGCCTCTGACGCGTTTTGGCCACTACATGCCAGTGGAAGAAAAATCTCAAAGAATTTCAAAGTTGAGCTCGGTTAACAAGAATGAAACTTAATCGTCCGATTCTAACTTTATCGCAAGGAAATTAGGGTTTTTTAAGTCTTAGAAATAACTCCTTTATGGGTTCGTTTCATTTATCCTCCAATTCTAACTTTGTCCTAAGGCAAAGATAGATATCTCATCCCGTGGACAGCTTCAACAAAATATCGGTGTTATTATTTCAAATGTAGAAACTTTTTTTTTTTTTAAGGTGGCATTCCTTTCTCCATTTGTTCTATCCAGCAACAATTTTTCATAAGTTACAGACACTTTGTTAACAAATTCCTCTAATTTGGAATATTTGCTGCTCTCGAGCAATGGATTTAGTGGTCAAATGCCAAGAGTCAAAGTTCAACATAACTTCATTGCAATACTTGCAACTAAGTGGAAATTAGTGCACTGGCACGCTGTCAAATTGAATCTCTCATCAGCCAACATTGGAGTTTGTGAATGTCAGTGGCAACTTCATATCAGGTGAAATTCCTCACTTCATTGGTAATTTAAGTTTAGAGCAACTGAACATGACAGGGAATGGGCTTGAAGGAACAATTCCGTGTGAATTGTCTATGTCTTGGTGTTCCTTTCATTATATTTCCTATAATAATTTTAGGGCACGCTTCCTTCTTACTTGAAATGGTCATCATAATTTGAGCTTTTGAATTTAGAAGAGAATGGACTCACAGCCTCAATTCCAGAAACATTTTTCGACTCTTCGTTTTCCGGACCAATACCGCGTTGTTTTAGCCACATCTCTTTTTGGAAGATAAGCGAATTCAGTGTTAGAGATTTTAGTGAGTGGTCTGCGTCATCTTTGGGGTTCGTTTACGCCTTTCAGAGTAATTTAAAGCACAACAAATCCTCAATTGGTGACAAAAATTATATCCGGCATATACAATGGTAGCCTCCCTCGTTTACAAGAGAAATACTGGCACAACTCAGAAATTTAAGCTCGATATGGACATTGAACTTGTCTCATAATCAATTAATTGACTTAATTTCAAGAGGTTGAGAAATTTTTGAATAAATAGAGAGTCTAGACCTTTTCATAACAAATTGAACAAACAAATTCTGTCAAAATTAATTAGTCTGCACTTTCTAATACATTTTAGCGTGGTTTATAGTAACTTATCAGGTAGGCTTCCACACATGGAGTTGCAGTTTCGAACATTAGATAGCAAAAGCTATGAAGGAAATCCATTTCTTTGCAGAGTTCCACTGAGTTCAAGTTGCAGAGTTGACTTACCAGAGCTGCCACCATCTTCTGATCCAAGTGATGGAAAACGGCATGACATTGTTGATCCTGTCCCCTTCTTGGCTAGCTTCACAGTGAGCTACCTCTTATCCTCGTTGGGTTTCATATACTTCATGT
Source organism: Ceriops zippeliana (assembly GCA_037897445.1). Lineage (NCBI taxonomy): Eukaryota > Viridiplantae > Streptophyta > Magnoliopsida > Malpighiales > Rhizophoraceae > Ceriops > Ceriops zippeliana. Next base: position 254,126 of record JBAPLH010000131.1, on the reverse strand, counting down.
TCATTGAGAATTTAATTGACGAATGTCATTTCTTGGTTTTCTATACTATTCCCAAATTTTTTGTTAGGGTATATAGGAAAGCATATTTTGCCTGACTATTTTGCCAGATAATGTACTTATGTATTCAATTGCTGTCTTCATGTTATTGTGTTGTGTGTGTCACATTTCTATCAATGGTGAACATTGGTTGGATTCAGGCCATATATACATTTCCAACAAATTTTCCTTTTAGTCTTCCACTAACAATATAAAAAGTAAGAATGGACTACAAATGGGATCAAAAAAAAAAAAAACTCATGTTAGTTGGAACAATATTAGGACAATGGAGGGGAAAATTCTCAATTTAAACAAAAGAAAAAAGCATTAAGTGTCTTGCCAATACTAAAATACTCGATGAGAATAATAGAAATTGACAAATATTGGGACGCCCTCTAAGAAATAGAGGAGAAACTAATACTGGAAATGAAATAAATGAGAAAAACTTAGATTCTCCTTTTTGAAAAAATAAAACATTAGTCATTATTGAAAATCATACAAATTATATAAAATTGACTTGCAATGTGTGGGCCTGTCTTTAATAAGACTGAAATTAACTTCTCAGAAATATATACACATCTATATAGATATAATGTTTTGATTGTCAAGAACACCACTCAAGAAAAAATTCCCCATAAAGATCAATTTCGTCAATTTAGATGATCTTCTTTACCATATTAATTTTGAGCTGTTTCCTTTATGGGGGTGATAACTAGGAGAAAAAGTGACTGGACCAAAGCAACACAAATATAGAGTTCACGTTATTGATAACCATAATAACAACAAAATATGTATACTCATTTTTGGAGCTCAAAATTTTTTTCTCGGATAAATGCTGACAATCAAAGATAGCAAAAATTGACCAGACTCGACTCACTAAAAGGCGACTTGATCCGATCTGACTCGAAATGCAAAAGTTTAAATAGCACATATCTAATTTGATCTGAAATATTTGAACTTTCATAAACTCAAAATATTCAAAATCCAAATTATTTGATACCCAAACAACCCAACCTAAAATCAATCTGATCTACCCATGTGCGACCTTTGATGTTAACATTTGAGTAGTTCAAATGGAATTTCAATTACAAAAATAGATAAAACTACTATTTGTTGCACAAAAATAAAATTTGAGAGAACAGACAATTATAACTTTCCAATGGACAGGTTCGAGGGTGAAGGAAGTCCATGCCTCAGGTATACTTTCTAACCAATGAGCGAGAAGCTTACTGCACAGGATTGACGAGAGGGGAACTCAGTTTGTGAGTGGAAGAGCATTCATTCATACCATACTATCTTAGTTTTGCTAAATGAAGTGATTCCCCGTTGTCCAAGCGATCTAGTGAATTAGACAATGATACAACTTCCCCCCCCCCCCAAAAAAAAACAGATACTTAATTTATTGAACTAAATAAGGCCTTTTGTATACTTTCTTCAGCCATTGTTGACATCATGTCCACTTGCTTTGTGAACATATGTACGTACATATATAATAAGCATATTCCTCTTCGATGATAAAAAACATGTTTCTAGTAAAGTTAGCAAATCTATACATATCTATATATTTCAATGTAGGTATAATAGATATCAAGAAAAAAAAAAAAACAGAGAGAGAGAGAGAGAGAGAGAGAGAGAGAGAGATAATGGAGCAAAGGGGCCAAAATGTAAAAGAAAATTACTAAGTAAATCTCACATATCAACGGCAGATTTCATTTAGGTTATTAATAGATTTAAGATACAGGATTAAAACATTTTAGGTTAATTCACTTCACAACTAAATTATAGTGTTGATTAGAAGTGTTTTCATAACTAAACGAATGGATAATTGAAAATAAAATAAAGATAAAAACAATAAAGAAACTTAGAACTTAGTTGAACTGAGAGGTAGATGCGATTATGATTCATGAACAGTTTATTGCTGGGGAAAAGCAGTCAGGCACAAAATGATAGAGAATAGAACATAATTTACACATTCATAGTTTAGTCTTCTTCTTTTTCTTTTCTTTTTTTTAATCTTTTCTCGCATTGGTGTTTTAAAATTTAAAATTTTTGTTTTCTTGGCCTGGTCCCTTAAGATCATATAGAATTTTCTTTTTATTTAAGTTAGAGCAAACTTAAAATTTAAGTTTTAGATAAATTATTGCTGAAAAAACCTAATTCATGTATATTGTTTTGTTGTCTACATATTAATTTGATATGACTTTTACCATTGTGGAAGACCATTTGGAAGTGGATATGGGCCATATGGGAGATCTTCTTCTCAGCCCGCTCATGTCAATTTTTGCAAGGGGAGGAGGGAGTCAGATTATAACCTTTAGTTTTAATGTGAATGACATATTAACAAGAATATTAAAAAGGATTATGAAAAAGATAATTATGGTAAAATTACATATACTGTGTAGATGCATTCACCCAAACTATTCTAACAACAAATATATAATAGGGGTTTGTGTGTATATATAGATTTTAATAAATTGTCGAAATATATAAATGAAAATCAAACCGATATAATTAGTTTTTTACATGAACTTAAAAGGTCTCTCCTATGAAGTTTACCAATCAAATTAAGGACCCTATTGCTGGTAGCAGATTGATAAAACTAATGTAAATCATTATCAATTCACCATCCAAAAACATTTATACGCATTTTATGTCACGCATATCTATTTATTTAAAATTTCTCTTTTCACATTCAATAGTTCCAATTTTTTTTTCTTGGTGCTACAAATTCAGTGCTTAATGGCTGCTTCATTAGTTAGTAATAATTATGGATGATATTCAACCTGTGTGACGCACAACAGATAGTCAATAACTGAAAATAGAGAAAAATTCAACGTTATAAGGAACCTTAAAATTTGAGTTCTTCTATATATATATATATATATATATATATATATATAACCATTGATTTATAACAATGATTTTATAAATACATAAAATACAATAATATAATCATTTATTATGAGATTGATAAACGAAAATTTTAATATTGTTTGTTTCAACTTTGAACGACTTCAAGATACAACTATAAGAGGTTAGAAAACAAAAAGTATAATCTGTAAATTTTTAAAGAGCTTTAACGGCATCTTATTGAATAACATAAAGGACTTGACTGAGAATAATTTGACTTTGTGTAAAATATTTTTGTTTAATTTTTATTTTTGGGGAACCAAATGGGGTATAAGAAGACACCACCGGCAATGTTTGTCACGAAGTCTTACGTCGTAAAGTAGAAGGAGATATTTAAATCTTATAAACTGGGCGTTACATATCTCAATAGATTATCTTTTGAGGAGCGGTTCAACCTGAATACGATGTCTACTACCAAGCGCTTTAGATCCGGGAATAAGCAGGGGGACCTGGTCCACGACGAGAACGTCGATGGATTCAGTAAAGAAGAATGTGACGAAGTCCCACGTCAGAAAGAAGAAAAAAATTTTTTGACCTTATAAAAGTAAACGCTTTACACTCCCAATAGGAAGGTAATTTTCCGTGGGAGTGGGACTAGACCAGTAAACGGAGTTACAAATGCATGGCAGCCATCTTTTTGGACCAAGCAAGGTGTTGACGTGTCCTTTTCTGCTCTTCGTGTTCGCTAGATGTCAAATAACAAGTGGATCATTATATCATTATATTGTGGTTGCATAGATCGATAAGATCGGACGGGTTAGGTGTGACTCGAACAAAAATAAACAAATGGTTAGATCAGTCGGGTGTGGTGGGTTTGGTAATAGGATAAGAGATGATATATATATATAATGTATATTTGATGAGAAAGTAGTGTCACATGTTATAATTCATAATTTTTTATTTTTATCCCAAACGTTCTTCATCTTAAAATAATAGATGTGTTATTAATTTATTTTATTAATTATGTATAATTATTCTGTTTTAAAATTTTCATTTTCTATTCATAATATAATTATTTGATGTTTCTACCTAACTTAGGATATGAACCTAAAAAATTTTTGTAATTTTTTAATAAATAAATTAAAGATCGTATAGTTTATACTTTCTTTATTGATAGTTTCCAATGACAAGTTTATGTCTACTCAAATATCATACTTGTTGATATAGTGTGGATTAATGATTAAAAGTGCTCAAATTGTTTTATGTCAACCACTTTATATTGCCTTTTTATTGTATTCTATGTATAAGATTAGAAATCAAACATAAAACAAATAAGTCACGTAATTTATTTAATTTTAGTTTAAATTTCCCATGCTTTCATGTTTGACCTCTGCACCACTAGCTGCTAGAAAATTAAATTTTCTTCCTAGCTAAAAGTTACTCTTGTTATTTGTTAAGATTAATGAAAATTTCAACCTTTTAATTGAATGAAAAATTTTTTATCCCTTTTTTCATTTTGACCAGCAGAGGAGGTCGTTTAGCAAAAAAATAACTATAATTTTTTAAAAAATTATTTATTTTTTAATATAAACAAGACTTTTAAAGATTTTTTTTTCTTTCTTTCTGTTAAAGAATATACTTAATAACTTGAGAAATATTTGGTATTGGTTGCAAAAAATTAAAGTTTATAGCATCAATATCTTCGCACTGCTAATTATAGTTACAATTGCTTGTGATTTTTAACATTAGTGCCTAATGATACAACATATTAGTGCCGCTTATATAGAAACTATGTCATAGTTTGGAAAGTAGGAAGAATGTATCGTGCAATTAAATCTTATTAAAAGAGGAAATAAGGACAAAAATTTTCATTCAATCAAGCAGGTTCACTTTTGTTGACCTTAATAAACATACAATTGCACATTCCTCACATCTTTTATCGATAACACAAAGGGAATTTGATTGATTTATTTCCTTATTTTATATATATATATATATATATATATATATATATATACATCATGCTTATATCTACCATTGGCCTAATTTTATTGATACGTATATATTTATAAGAATTAATAAATTAGTTGACAAGGTAGGAAAATTTTCTTTTTAATTGGAGAAAAAAAGATTGTTTATGTGGTAACATTGTTTAATAGATCATTTATTAGAATTAATAACAAATTTACTGTTACTATTTCCACACTATTATCCCACTTCTCCACAGCAACCCAAATACCACTGCTTCTCCTTCTCCTCTTCTTTCTTCTTTTACTGTTCTTTCTTAAAATTATCAACAGAAGCTTCATGTGTGCACAAGGTATTCATGTTTCTCGCCTAATCCATCAAATCTGATCAATCTGATGACCCCATTTGTTTTGTTTCATTGCCGGATAATCTGTTCTTCACACACTCTCTTTCAATTTATTTTTTTTTGAAATATTGGCTCTTCGAATCTAGATATTGATGCTTAAGTGTCGCATAAAATCTGTGTGAGCATAGTTTCCCGTTGATTTTGTTGTTTGAGCTGCAAGTTGCAGCTTCCCTTTGAACAAATTGCGAGACTGAAGCTGACCACCCTCGGACATTATACTGGTCGTAAGGGTGGATTGTTCAAAAAAGGTGTACTGTTTTTGGTCTTATGCTGACTTCTTATTAGTGCACTTTAAGTCTGTCTTGACTTTTCTTTACTCACGGGGCTCTGGCATTATATTGATGGAGAGGGTGGATTGTTCAATAAAGGTTTACTGGCTTTGGTATTCTGTTGACTTCTCATTAGCACACTTAAAAGTTTAACTTTGTGGTTGCAATTTTTTGCAATATGGTAATAATTTCAATTGCTTTCCTGACGCAGCAAGAAAGCGTAATCAACAACAAGAAATCAATAACAACGATTGAATTCTAAAAAACAAAAGGTACAAGCCGCCTTCGAAAAAAGTTCTCTCAATTGGGGTAAAATATAATATGTTCTGCCTCTCACTAAAAAACCCTAAAATATATATAGTGCATATAATTATACTAAAATTAAGAAAATACCATTTTATAAAATTTAATTAAAATTACGAAAAGCCCTTCAGCTTGAATTCAGTTTTGAAATTTTTCGCAACTTCTTATCATTTTCTCGCTTGTCCATATACTCTTTGGCTATCTGGTCCACATCATTCTCTCCCACCAGAGAAGAACTTGACCCCGAGTTTTTTTCAGGATATAAAGGCGTATCATCTGGATGGAAAAGAGATGAATCAGCTACATTGAATGTCTTGGAGATATTCATATCATCAGGAAGCTCGACAATATAAGCATTGTCGTTGATTTTGCGCACAACTTCATCAGGACCATACTTCTTTGGTTGTAATTTGTTATACTTGCCAACAGGAAAGCGTTCCTTCCTCAGGTCACCATCACTTGATCACCAACCTCAAATAGTTTCTCCTTCCTGTGTTTATCAACAGCTGTCTTGTATATCGCATTTGCCCTCTCAATTTTCCTTCTTACCTCTTCAGCGATAATTTGATACTGCTCTGCCATGTTTTTAGCTATTATGCTAACCTCTACCCCTTTAGGTAAGTTCAACAAATCCAGGGCATGTTGTGGCATTTTGGTGTAAACCACTGAAAAGGGTGATCTACCAATAGTTCTATGAACAGAACTATTATAAGCAAATTCAGCTTGGGCCAATGTTTGATCCCATTGTCTTGGCTTTTCACCACAGATACTCCTGCTCAAATTTCCCAGTGTTTTGTTGGTCACTTCAGTCTGCCCATCAGTCTGTGGGTGAGTTGTGCTACTAAAGTTTAATGAAGAATCAAACAGGAACCACAACGTCTTCCAGAAGTGACTAAGAAACTTGCTATCCCTATCAGAAGTAATGGACCTTGGAACATCATGTAAGCGCACCACTTCTTTGAAAAATAACCTAGCAATAGATTGGGCATCTGCAGTTTTTCTACATGGAATAAAATGAGCCATCTTAGAAAACCTGTCAACAACAACAAACACAGAATCAGCACCTCGTTGGGTACGAGGTAAACCCAAGATAAAATCCATCGACAAGTCTTCCCAGATGTTCTCAGGTACTGGTAAGGGAGTGTATAACCCAGCGTTTTGAGATTGCCCTTTGGAAGTCTGATAGATGTAGCATCTCTCTACAATCCTACCAACATCCCTTCTCAGTCGATGCCAAAAATACCTTTCTGTTACAGTAGCTAAGGTCTTATCTCAGCCCAAATGTCCTGCTAAACCTCCTCCATGAAGGTCTCTAATCAACTTCTCCCTTAAGGAGGACTCAGGAATGCACAATTGATTTCCCTTCATTAAGTACCCCTCATGAATATGATAATCATCACAAGGTTCCTTACTAGCACACTTCCTCCACATCTCCTTAAAATCACCATCATCTTCATACAACTCTTTTATTCTTTCAAAGCTCACAACCTCAGCACTTAAGGTAAATAACAAATCAGCCATTCTACTTAAAGCGTTGGCCACTTTGTTTTGTACACCAGATTTATGCATTAACCTGAAAGGAAACCTCTGTAAGAATTGAATCCACCTAGCATGCATATCCTTACTTATCCTGGTCTGACCACTCAAATGTTTTAATGCGACACAGTCTGAGTAGAGAATGAATTCCTTTCCTACCAAATAGTGTTCCCATACTTTCAAAGCTCTCACAACAGCATAGAACTCTTTATCATAAGTTGCCCAATTCCTCCTAACCTCACATAACTTCTCACTATAGAATGCTATTGGTTTCTTCTCCTGTGATAGCACCGCACCGATCCCTACCCTACTAGCATCACAGTCAACCTCGAATAGCTTATCAAAATTAGGTAGTGCCAATACAGGGGCCTTACATAACCTTTCCTTTAGATTCACAAAACTTGTGTCAACGTCTTCACCCCATTGAAATTTCCCTTTCTTCAGACACTCAGTTAATGGAGCAGCAATTGTACTGAAATGTCTTATAAATCGCCTATAAAAACTAGCCAATCCTAGAAAACTCCTTAACTCAGTAACAGCTTTAGGAGTAGGCCATTCTTTGATTGCCCTCACCTTTTTATCATCCACCATGCTACCCTCACTGTTAACCACAAACTCCAGAAATAACAATCGCCTTCACATGAAGACACTTTTTCAAATTAGCAAATAATTTATTCTCCCTCAACACAGCCAAAACACACCTTAAGTGTTCAAGATGCTCCTCCTCTGACTTACTAAATACCAGTATATCATCAAAATATACTACTACAAAGCGACCATTAAAGGGTTTTAATACCTGATTCATCACACGCATGAAGGTACTAGGCGCGTTACTGAGGCCAAATGGCATTACCAGCCACTCATACAACCCCTCCTTAGTTTTGAATGCTATCTTCCACTCATCGCCAGGCCGAACTCTAATTTGATGGTAGCCACTCCTCAAATCAATTTTGGAAAATACCTTAGCCCCGCTCAATCTGTCTAACATGTCATCCAATCGTGGTATAGGGAATTTGTATCCAATGGTGATCTTGTTGATGGCCCTGCTATCAACACATATTCTCCAGCTCCCATCTTTCTTAGGTGTCAATAAAGCTGGTACAGCACAAGGACTCATGCTGTCTCGAATGAACCCCTTGTCCAACAACTCTTGGACCTTCTCCTGCAGGACCTCAGTTTCCTTAGGACTCATCCTATAATGTGGTAAATTAGGAAGACTTGCTCCAGGTACCAAGTCTATGTGATACTGAATATCCCTCAGGGGTGGTAGTCCCTTAGGTAAGTCATTAGGAACTACATCTTTATACTCTTTTAATACTCCCTTAACTACTTCAGGGACCTCTTCACGTGCATCTTCATCCCCAACTATCATGTTCTTAACAATGAGCGCATGAGCCACCTTTGACTATTTCAAATCCTCAACCACCTCCTTCTCTGACTGGGCAATAGTCAAGAAAGAGCGTTCCTCTATCTTGCGAACTCTAGAGCAACCCTCTAACTTCAAAGGTAACAGAGTATACTTCACACCCTCCTTTTCTAACTTATAAACATTCTCTTTACCTGTATGTTGGGCGTTCACATCGAACTGCCAAGTTCTCCCGCATAGTAGATGACATGCATCCATGTCAACAATATCACAGAAGATTTCATCTCGATACCTCCTTATAGAAAATGGCACCTTGCACCTCTCCTTTACCTCAATCTTTTAGACCGCATTAATCCACCCAATAGTGTATGGGTATGGATGTTTCTCGACAGGCAACTATAACTGTTTAACAACTTCTTGCCTGATGATGTTTTCACAACTCCCATTGTCTACAATTAAGTCAAACACCTTGCCCCCAATTGTGCACCCGGTACGGAACAATTGGTGTCGTTGGGTATTTGTCTCCTATTTTGGTGCTAACATCATTCGTCTAATCACATAAGCTGGCTCCACTTCACCATTCTCCTCCTCATCATATTCATCCTCTTCATCAGGCTCACAACACACATCTTCTTCATCATCCCTATTTACAATATAAACACTCTTCCTACTAGGACACTCATTAGATCTATGACCAGGCTGATTACAACGATAGCACTTACCCAAGATTGGTCTGACATACGGGTTATCTTGCTTCTGGATGCCCTTAGACTCCATAGGCTTCTTCCCTTCAGCCCTTTCATCCCTCTTGGCATTATCTTCACCAAATTTACTCTACAAATTCTTATTCTTCTCAACACCCACTTTACTGGCAGCATCACTCACGAACCCTCTTCTTCCACTTGTATATCTAGTACTTTGCTCCTGCAACATTAACTCGGCTCGGAGAGCCATATTTTTTGCCTCATTCAAATTTCTCAAAACCGCAACTCCTATTTTGTCCTTAATTTGCAACTTTAACCCGTCCACATATCGTGAAACCTGTTGACCCTCACTCTCTCTCAAGTCATTCCGTTTCGCCAACCTCATAAACTCTGCAGTGTACTCATGAACAGATCTTGGCCCTTGGCGACATCGTTGATACTGCTGGAACAGTATTTGCTCATAGTCTGGAGGTAAGAAATCGCGCTGTAGTAGTTGTCATACGGAACCACGTTCTCACCGGATGTCTCCCTTCTCTCTGTCTCCTGGTCTGCAGCCTCTCCCACCAGGCAGAAGCTCCACCCTTCAATCTGCAGGCTACCAATCTAACCCGTCGACCTTCTGGTATCTCCATGTAGTCGAAGAACCTATCAACATCTGCTAACCAATCTAAGAACTCCTCAATATTAAGACTACCATTAAAATATGGAATATCAACCTTTAAACGGTAATCACCCCTATCTCCTTGATCATACCCATAGTAGTTTCTTTGATACCCTACATCACCACCTCGTCTCTGTGGTTGCCTCACTCCATATATAAACTCATCCTCCTCAGTAGATTCATCATCCAAAATTTGCGCAATTCTATTAATAGTTCGGGGTCTGTTAATTGGATTAACATACCTATTTTTTGCTCCAGGCATATTACTACTAATATTCATCGAGTCAAAGCGCTCAATCAAATCTTCAAAACGCTGTTCTAAGCGTTGGACTCTTTGATCTAAAGCATTGAACTCTGCCCTAAGAACCCATTGATTGGCTCCTTGGACTCCCGCATCCTGAACACCGTCAAGAATACGACCGCCATCTACACCTTGATAGATTGACATCTTCGTAGGAAATTGCCAGGCTTTGATACCAATCTGACACAGCGAGAAAGCGTAATCAACAACAGGAAATCAATAACAACGATTGAATTTCAAAGAACAAAAGGCACAAGCCGCCTTCGAAAAAGGTTCTCTCAATTGGGGTAAAGTATAATATGTTCTGTCTCTCACTAAGAAATCCTAAAATATATATAGTGCATACAATTATACTAAAATTACAAAAATACCATTTTATAAAATTTAATTAAAATTACGAAAAGCTCTTCAGCTTGGATTCGGTTTTGAAGCTTTTTGCAACTTCTTATCATTTTCTCGCTTGTCCATATACTCCTTGGCTATTTGGTCCACATCATTCCCCCAAATAAATTGTGAGATAAGGACTGAAATTTCATTTGTGCACCTATTATGAAATTGCCTTAATTTTAGTCAAAGTATTGGCCTTCACCCAAGAGAAGTGTGAGATTTAATTATAAATCTAATTAATCAAATTTGGGGTTGTTATATGCGTAGGCCATGCCTTTGCAAGGGTGCTAAGGATAGAGGTTTTTATACTAATATCATGGACTAAGCTAGGAGGATACAGGTCAGGTCGGGTCAACCAAAATTAACTGCTTATGCATTAACATTATGGGCATATGAGCTATGCCATATGTAGAACTTTGCTGATTCTAATAATGAATCAGCCCCACTTGCATTTTGCAATCTGAAACATTAACGAGGCCAATAATATATATATATAAGGGGGATGGATTTCATAAAGGCAGGAGCAATAGAACTAATGGGATCGTTTGTGGATTCTATTAATTGAATATCAAATGCACTTGAAAATTACGGTACTGTATTTCGTACTCCGACAACTATTTCTTAAAAACTCACTTGTCTCATTGTACAGCTAAATTCATATTAAAAAATTTTCAACAAATATTCTAAAATTTATGCAAGGCACATGCTTATTTTTATCATATCTTAATCAAATTTGTGACCATGTAAATTTTCAACCGAATCTTTTTGTGGCAACAACTAGAAAAAAAAAACAAAACAAAAAGTCTTTTAGCATAAACTCATGACTAACTATTGTACAAATATACCAACTAGCCTTAATTTGCAGTAAACTTTACTTATGAAAATCATAGCACTAGTGGTGACATTTTAGGTAGGTGGAGTTGAACGATGAGAATGAACTTAGATGATGGCGATGTTACACATTAGCTACAAAAGATGAATAATCAAAAATTTTTTATTCTGTAGAATATGAGTCTGTTTAGTATAGTAATTAAGTTTAGTAAATCCATAGTAATAAAATTAGTTATTAGTAAACAAAATTAGTTTTCGTTCATTGTTTGGAGTATTTTGAAAGGAAAATAATAAATTTCTAATGAAATAAAAAAATAATCACAAAAATAATGTTTTTATATAGTGAAATTGTAATTATTTTATAAAATAATAAAATTTCTTGTTTTTAAAAATTATTAAATTGTGGCATGCTTCTTGCATTTTTTTACTACACAAAAAAATGCTATATTTTCAAAATATAAATTTAAGTTGTGATGCACATCCATTAAATACAAATTTTAGAATTTACAAAATACTAATAAAATTGTATTTGACTCAAAACACCAATTTTTAAATTGCAACCACATTTTCAAACACAACCCAAATGAGCTTTATGTCTTAATGCAAGAGTTGTAAATTCTGTAGGTAAGCTTAAAGGCAAAATGAGATTTGATTACTTCATGAACTCAAGGACTAGATTGAATATCTATAAAAGAAAGAGAGAAGAATTTGAACAAGTGGTCTCATGTTAACACTTCAAAACCTAAATCAAAGAATAGCAATAGACTAAATGAACTTTATTTGTCAATGCAAGAGTTGCTAATTTTGTAAATAGGCTTAAAGAAAAATGAGATTTGATTGCATTACAAACAAGAGGACTAGATTGAATACCTATAAAAGAAAGAGAAGGGAATTAAGAAGAGTTTGAATGAGCGATCTTATGCTAGAACTTCAAAACTTAAATCAAAGAATATTAGTGGACTAAATGAGCTTTATTTTTCAATGCAATAGTTGTTAATTTAGTAAATATGCTTAAAGGCAAAATGATATTTGATGGTGTCATGAGCTAGATAAAAATTATGTTTAAGGAATTAAATAAATTTAATGGACTGAAATGTCAATATTAGGACTAGACTAATTGCTATGATATATTTTGGATCCATATGCGCAATACACAAATTCTCTTATCTTAAATAAATTTTTTTAATTGATAATAACCAGAGGAAAAGGTAAGAGGAAACTAGACAAGAAAGTGGAGTTATAGATATTTTATGTTGTGTTGATTCAAAGATCTTATTCATAGTTCTAAAGAATATTCTAATAATTATTATTTTTGTCTCGAGATCTATTAAGCTTTGAGCTAAATATGCTTATACACGATCTTTTTTCTCTTTTTCTCTTCTTAATCTTAGCTCACGCACAATATAATGAGAAAAAGGTCTTTTGTTACTGTATAAGACTCCTTTTATATAACCTTGAGGTCTTCTAGTTTTTGGATGAGGTGTAAGTTTCCATTGAAACCATTGACTATAATTCTGGATCATTGCTTTATTGTTTCCATTTTTAGTACTAATTAATTGTTGCAATAAATTGAACTGATCTGTCAATCATGCAATGATTCTAGATTGGTTGCTAGAACTTTGAAAGTGTTTTCATATATGTTTCCATAAAGACTTTGAAAATGTATCCAAAAACTCTAAAAATTTTAGCTCCAAGTTTCCTTTTGATGTAGATAAGAATTTCCAAGAAGCTTTCCACAAATGAATTAATTCAAATTGCGCTAGTAGAAGCTCTTTGTATCTAAGTTGATTTGTGCCAGTTGACTCTTTAAATTAATGACTTTCCTTTTGCTTGTTTCTTAATCAAAAATATTTCCTTGTTGGAAGCAATATCATAGCTATAAAATCCTAATCAAAAAGGTTAATAGTATAATGGAATTAATACAAAAACTCATAATATAGGAGCCAAAATTTTTGTCATAATATTTTAAACGTACCATATGGAGACAAAATTGCTCTAATGAAATTTCAACTTTCAATGAATATTAAGCTTATCAATTCATCTTGCCATAAAAGGCTTATAAAAGAGAATAAACAAATTAAAGCTCAAATAATCCATTAGCTATAACCAAGAAAATATCCAACATCACATAGCTTCTATGACAACAATATAATGACATAATTGTCTAGAACAATTACAAGAGAATTTTCAACAACTCAAAATTCAAGCATACAACCTATATAGCAATAATTAACCAAGAATAAACACATTAAAGAAAATAGACACTCATAGGTGGCTACACATAAGAATTTCAGCAAGAATAAAATTCAAATTAAAGCAATAATCAATCAATAATGGCACATCAAAACTAAAAAAATAGCACTTGATCTAGCATAAATTGCTAGCTCAAATTCTTTATTCATTTGAGGTAAAAAAAATAAAACTTTTTAATTTAACTCCTTTTCACTTGTTACTCCAAAGAAACCAAATTAATAAATAACAATTTGAACAAAACTTACAATAACAACAAATTTAGTGCATCAATATAATTGGAAATGAATTAACCAATGCTTAAAATTAGCAATGACTTCTCTTTTTCTTACTGGTTAATATTGCTTTTATATTTGTTCCAACTTTTTATGAATAGATGTCTTGGATGCACTTTGAAAGCTATATGCTAAAGGTCATATATGAGAACTATAAATTATTTGTCTCTTTTCAAAATTATTTTTGTTAAATTCTTGGAATAGACTTTGAGCACATGTTATTGAGGGCCAAGACTTGGAATTTCTGTCTGTGTTATGTTAAGTTGTATGAAATAAATGATTGCTTTCATGCAATTTTATTCTTAGGTCTTGAAAATGTCAAGGAAAATCATTATCTTCCCATTTTCTAAAGCTATTTAAATTCTTATCGCCACTTGTTAACAATTTGCAGTACTTATTCAATAATTGAACTTCATGCTAATTAGATACTCCTAAATTAAATACCCAAGGCTATTTCTGGAGCCTTAATAATTATAAATGTCTAAAGAAGAATATATTATATTACTACTCACTACTAAAGACCAAAGAGATAAGTTTAGATGCAATACTAATTTTAAATCATTTTTTGTCCCCACTAAAGTTATTTCTTCCCCCATTTAAAATTTGGAACTATTGGATTTATTCACTTAAAAGATTTAACTAATATTAATTGTTATAGCTATAGCTATTATCAATTTCTTATAATTTCTCCTATAAATTTGTTTGTTACAACTATTATATTTGAAAATAATATACCTATATATATATAATTACTAACAATTAAATTTAATTTGAATTACAAACAAGGTAAATTTATTAATATTTTTTAAGTTAAGATAAATGAAGTTGTTGATTTTTGTTGTATTCATAATTTTAATTTTTATTTAAATGATTATTGAATGATAAAATAAAATCTTGTGTAAATATAATATGTTTAAAATACATATAAATGAAATATGTAGAATTAATCAATATATAGTTTTGCACGAATATGTTTTTCACAAGAATAAAATTATTCATTGTTATTAAGAGATTACATGTTATAATTCTTAAAATATATGTTTTAAAAAATATAAATAATTATATCATAATTCTCATAGAATAAATAGTTTTTTATACCATAGGTAATAATATATCTAAGACTTTTTTTTGTAGTTAATTATGTATGCCTTATTTGAGATTTTCAGTTATCTAACATTATAATTTTTTTTTAATGTTACTTTCATTAATTACATATAACCTCTCACAATAGTCTTTTAGGTAGGCAAAGCCCACTCTTTCATGCAACAATGTTCACATAGAAGAATCCTTATAATTACACCCTGTAGTAACACTTATTTTCTAAATAATTATTAAAACTACGAACCAATTTAGAACAAAGGGTTCATGTGGCTTTCCATGACAATAATGGTGGAGTCTCATAAGTAAGACAATGATTTATACAAATTTAATTTCATTAAACATATTCTCTCTCCTTAGGGTCACCATCTCGAGACTGTTAAACTCCCTAATTGAGAGAAGAACAAGACTAACAAACTTTTCTTATAATTTCCTTAACAACACTTTTGAGCACACATGTTCACTTATCACATATTAAAGTCACTTTCAAGAATACAAGATCTCACTCTATAGACTTAAAAGGCTCTTGCTTTTTTCTTTGTTCTTTTGCTTTTACAAGATCTTTTCTCTCTTTTTCTTTTCCCAATCTTAGCTCATATACAATACAATGAGAAATTTCTTTTTCCTTTTCTTTTTTTTTTTGGTTATCTGTGTAAATATCCTTTTATATAACTTTGAGGTCTTTTAATTTTTGGACAAGGTGTAAGTTTCCATTTAAAGCATTAGTTAGAATTATAGATCTACTTATTGCTTGTTTCCATTTTTAGTATTAACAGATCATTGTAATAAATTGATTTGATTTGTCAATCATGAAACTTTGAAAATGTTTTCATATATGTTTCCAAAAAGATTTGCCAACACTTGGTCTTCCAAAATACATCTAAAAACTCTAAAAAATTTGGCTCGAAGTTTTCTCTTGACAATAATTTCTAACAAAGAAGCTTTTTGTAGATGAATTAATTTAAATCGTGCCACCTAAAGCTCTTTGTACCAAAGTTGATTTGTGCCAATCGAATCTTTAAATTGAAGACTTTCCTTTTGCTTGTTTCTTATTCAAAAATATTTCCTTGTTCGAAGCAATATTATAGCTAGAAAATCCCAATCAAAAAGGTTAATAGCATAATGGAATTAATAAAAAATCTTATAACTTAAGAGCCAAAATTTCTGTCATAATATTTTAAACCAACCATATGGAGAGAAAATTGCTCCAAGGAAAATTTAATTTATCGTATGGAAAAAATGAATATTTAGCTTATCAATTCATCTTGCCTTGTAAGGCTTGTTAAAGAGAATAAACACATTAAGGCTTGAATAATCCACTTCAAGATCTGTATTTAGTCATAACAGTGGGGATATATCTAAGCATTCAGTTTGTATACCCTAAACCAACTCCTTACTTAGCTCAATTGCTACAAAATAAAGAAAAAAGAACACCAAACCATAACGATTCATCAAAGCCATATGCATCCAACTTAAAAATCAAAGCAATGATTCCAACATCGCAAAAGAATCACCTAAAACAATAAAGAACATTAATAAATGAAAGGAAAAAAAACAAAACAATTAATGGATAAAAAAAAGAAAAAGTGTGTTATTACCCCAACATGAATTAGGCTACAATTGATTGAAGCTTTACAGAAAGACCCATAAAGGGTTGCCACTTTAAACAATTCATTTATTGTTTGTCATGTTGTTGAGGATTGTTTAAATTACGCTTTGTCCATATATAAAGATGAGCAGCTTACAATATAAATAGAGTTCTTATCCTAACGAATCAAATGAAGATCTATGAAGAGTAGTTAAATGATTAAGTGAATGTTAAAAAATTTTTGCAAATAATCACATTGTGATAGAAGCATATTATAGTTGCAATAGAAGAAGTACATGTTTTATCTCATATCTTAATTGATGTACTAATAGGCATATTGCAAGCTCATGAGTAGCACATGGATGAAAAGTACATTAAGGAGCCAGTAAAGCAAGCACTCTGAAGTTAAACTCATACTTAAAGTGATTAATCAAAGCAGAAGTAAGGTTTTTCTTGTTGTAAAGGATCAGGATATGATAGTAACTACTATAACAATTGAGGTCAAAGATGTCACTACAACAAATATAGAGATAAAGGCAATCAATATAATGACTAAAGGACATTAAACCATATGTACAGAAGTAAAGGTTAAGGCTTAAAAAGAGGCTATGGTAGAGGAAGGTATGACAAATTCAATATTAAGTGTTACTCATACCACAAGTGTAATCATTATGTTAATAAGTGCATGTATAAGGTGAATAATTAGATAGCTCATTATATATAAGAGGAAGATGACGATGATGGAAATTAAGCCTTTATAATGGTTACTACAACCATTAAAATGCCAAATTAATTTACATAGTTTCTTAATATTGAGTGTACTAGTTAAATATGTGAAAAGTAAGAGCCCTTTGTTGATCTTAATGAGTCAATCCGCTCTGTAGTCAAATTTGCTAATAACAATAGTGTTTTAGTGACGGGAAAGAAGTGAATTCTCATCAAGTTAAAGAATGAAGATTATAACTACATCTCATATGTGTTTTATGTGTTAGGTATGAAGAGCAATCTACTTAGTTTGGACCAACTGCTTGAAAAGAAGAAAAATAAATAATAACATGATAACTGCCTCTAGATTATTGATTGGATATGTATACCTTTCTCAAATTTTCTTTAATGAAAAACCAAATATTTTGAGTTGATATTATTGCTAATGTTTATATTTATCGTAATGTTATTGTAAAAGAATGGTATTTGTTATGACATCTTCATTTTTGTCATTTGAATTTTTGAAATTTGAAGTTGCTTGCACAAGAAAACATGGTGACAACCTTGCCTAGGATACATCATCTTAATCAAATTTGTGAAACTTGTATTCTCACAAAACAAAGCAAATAACCTTTTGTCTAAGGTGGCATATAAGGCAAGCACTCCTGCTAATCCACTATGATGCCTATAAGTTAATAAATGTTCCATCAAATAACAATAATAGGTTTTTTCTTATCTTTATTAATGATTTACAAAGAAAGTATGAGTTTAAGGCATGCAAAAAAAGGTTAAGGTGTTTGATTATTTTAAGAAGTTTATGACTTATGTTAAGAAACATAATAGATACTATATGAAAATCCTGTGAACTGATGAAAGTTGTAAGTATATTTCTAATGAGTTTAAAGAATATTATGAAGTGCAAGGAATAAAGCATGAAGTCATAATTTCTTACATCTCACAATATAATGGAGTTGCTATAAGGAAGAACATATCAATTATGAATATAACAAGAAGTTTGTTATAGGCCAAAGGAGTACCTAATCTCTTTTAAGTAAAACTTGTGTTTTGTTTACTTGTTAAATAGGTCTTTGATGACAAGTATCTAGAATGTCACTCTGACAGAAGCATAAAGTGATTTCAACCTAGTTTTCAACCTAGTTTAAGGCACCTTAAAGTGTTTGGTTTTATTAATTATGCTTATGTTATAGTTGAGACAAGGACAAAGCTAGATAATTGAAGAGTAAAGACAATCTTTCTTGACTATGTAAAAAAATGGGATATATGTTGTTTCATCTTGTGACAAAAGAAGGTAATTTTGAGCAAAGATATGACCTTTGTTAAAGATGAAATTTGAAATTTTGATACTAAGGAGTAGAATAATTCTTAGAGATATCCAGTTACTATTTTGGGAAAAGAGGAAACGCAAACCATAGTCCCTAATGCAAATGGGGAAGTTGCATAAGTTATAAAGTTCCCAATTTCACCTTAGGATCTACTAGCCTGTAATACTGAGAAGGGGGGTGAATCAGTATTACCTCCTTTCAATTGGTAGGTGAACAACTTCAAACTCTTTTCAGAAATGAACTCTTTCTCAGATTTAACCAAGGTATATCTATTGTTACCTACTAATCACAATAGTCTCCAAAGTTACCTTTTAGACACCTTGCCTATTAAACGAATTGGTTGTTCTTGATTAGGTCTTCTTTTAGGTTATGGGTTTGATGATTCTTTAGCTTTGTTCACAACTCAATTCAAAATACATAATGTAAATTCAAAGAAAGGAGATAAGAGATTTACATGGTTCTGCCCATGAGACATACTCCATGGTGGTAGGGATTCTTCCTCTATCAAGACAATCCACTATACTTAAGAATACCAATGTGGTATCCCCTATGATTACAAAGGATGTCTTAATCTTCTACTCCTTTCACTATTACAAATACAAAGCAATCACAATACAAAGAGTGTCACTTACTGTGTCTACCCTTCTTCTAACTTGTCTTGCCTCTATTTGATTTGAATAGGCTGCTTCACTGCCATTTGGAAGATCACCAAAACACTCTCTAACCTCTCTTGAAGAAATTTGAAAATTCGTCAAGTTTTCTCAAATGCTTCACCGTTTCTCTAGGTTGTCTCACACACCCCTTTCAAAAGAGATAAGTCTTGGTTTATACACTGCCTTCTATGGAAACCCTAGTAGGGCTTATTGTAGTTACGACGAATTTCCTTTCTTGCCCCTCCATGTGGCTTCATATCTTCCTTCTTAATTTATTTTTCTTGTTTTTTTCTTTCTACTGAAATCTCATCCTTTGAATACTTGAATGAATGACTAGGATTGCCCATGAATAGTTAAAAATGTACAAAAGAAACGACCCCCGTAACTGCCCATCTTCCGGAAATGCTAAGTTAAAATTTCATAACCTTCCCTTTTTTCGGACTCCCTGTTTGTCCGTAACCCCGGAATTATTCCGCTCCTCTGGAATCGTTCCTGGACTTAGTCTCAGGATAGGCTTATGGACTTGTAGAGTTAACGTCTTATGAATTTATTATCCGTATACAATCCTGTCACACTGTCACATTAAGACTTAAGCAATGCTAAACTCCCTCTACAAGTTTACTCCAAGGAGATCAATTTATGAAGTTATTTGACATGCTAGTCTTATCCTGTAATTCCTGAGATATGAGCCACTTCTGCTTGCACACTTAAATCTGGTTGACAACAATTACAACCCATACAAGGCTGTGGGAACAACAATCTCCCCCTTTGTAATTGTTAGCAACACTCACAACAAAAGCCATTATGCAGCAGTCCTTCATAATCTTCTTAGAGTAATAATCTAGAAGTAGATGGATTACAACTCCCCCTAAATATGCACTCCCGCTTCCTTAACAGCTCCCCCTGCACTATTGCTTCTCTCCCCTTTTGCCAACCAATTACAAATTTGAAAAACTCACAAAGTAGAGATGAAGGATTCACCTGAACTTCAGGCTTAAGGAGGCATTTGCACAGACAGACTCATTTTGTGCTTTTCAAACAACTCTGAGATTTGATCTTTAGTGCCAACATACTTCAACTGAATTATGCCCTCTTCCACTTGATCCTTGATAAAGTGATATCGGATGTCAATATGCTTGCTCCTTGAATGTTGAACTGGATTCTTGCTGAGATTAATTGCACTTTGATTATCACGAAATACACTCACTGGTGACTTCACTTCAACTCCCAAATCTACCAATTGTCTTTGCATCCATATCACCTGAGTACATGATGCACAAGCAGCCATATACTCAGCCTCAGTTGTGCTTAAAGTAACACTGTTTTGCTTTCCACTTAACCATGCAACACACTTTGAACCCAAGTAGAAGTTGTAGCCACTGGTTGATTTTCTGTCATCTGTACTTCCTGCCAAGTCTGCATCAGTGTATGCTTGTAGTTTTACAAAATCCATGGCAGGATACCATAAACCCATTTCCAGTGTCCATGTGAGATATCTTAGGATTCTTTTCACTACCAACACATGAGTTTCCTTAGGATTAGCTTGGAATATGCTAGCAATGCACATAGCTTGCATGAGATCAGGCCTTGATGTTGTAAGGTACAGAAGGCTCCCTATCATCTTCCTGTATTCTGTAGGGTTTGTACTTCTTCCTCCCTGATCTTTTGTTAACTTGCAGCCCACTGACATAGGGGTACTGACAGGTCTGCTATCCTCCATGTCAAACTTTTCAACATCTTTTTGGCATATTTTCCTTGAGAAATAAAAATACCTTCTTCACATTATTTTATCTGTAATCCAAGAAAGTAAGTCATTTCTCCAATTAATGACATCTCAAATTCCTCACTCATCTTCTGTGCAAATTCTTGGCATAGCCTAGAGTGATCCCCTTCAAAGATGTCATCTACATATACTATGATTATTAGCTGGCCTTTCTTTGAGTTGAACACATATAGGTTATTATCAACTGTTCCTCTTCTGAAGTTCAACCTTCTCAAGTATGCATCTACCTTGCTATACCATGCTCTTGGGGCTTGTTTGAGGCCATACAAGGCTTTCTTCAGCTTGCATACATGTGTCTCATCCTCACTAATTTGTACTTCATCGGGTTGTTCAATATACACTTCTTCTTTCAAAAGCCCATTCAGAAAGGCTGATTTCACGTCCATCTGATAAACTTTATACCTCTTATATGCTGTCAAAGTTAAGAATATTCTAATAGTTTCCAGCCTTGCTACTGGTGAAAAAGTTTCATCAACATCTACTCCTTCTATCTGTGTGTAGCCTTTGCAAACCAGCCTAGCCTTGTTCCTCACCACCTTGCCATCTTCATTGTGTTTATTTCTAAACACTCATTTTGTTCCTATGACATTCTTGTTAGTGGGTCTTGGAACCAGTTCTTATGTATCATTCTTCTCGATTTGATCTAACTTCTCATTGATAGCTTTGACCCAGGCTTTGTCTTGTACAGCCTCTTCAATAGATTTAGGTTCAACTTTTGAGAGTAAAACAGTGACTCCTTGAAGTTCCCGACTTCTCCCTAGGATCTACTAGTTTGTGATACTGAGAGGGGGGGTGAATCAGTATTACCATAATTCGCAATACGCAGGTAAGTGAACAACTTCAACCTTTTCTTAAAAGAGAACTCTTTCTCAAACTCGACTAAGGTAGATCTATTGCTACCTACTAATCACAATAGTCCCCAAAGTCACCTTTTAGACACCTTGCTAAATAGTCAATTCAAATGTTCTTGTTTAGGTCTTTGTTAGGTTATGGGTTGGCTGATACTTTAGCTGCATTGACAACTCAATTCAAAACATGGAATGTAAAGCAAATTAAGGACACACGAGATTTATGTGGTTCCGTCAACGTGACGTACATCCACGGTGGTAAGGACTCTCCCTTACCGAGACTATCCACTATACTTGAGAATTCCAGTTATAATGGATGTCTTAATCCTCTGCTCCTTTCAATATTGCAATTACTAAGTAAGTACAATACAAAAAGTGTCACTTACTATGTCTACCCTTCTTCTAGCTTGTCTTGCCTCTGTTGAATTGAAAGGCTGCTCCATTACCGCTTAGAAGTTCACCGCAACGCTCTCTAACCTCTCTTGAAGGAATCTGGAAATACGTTTAGTTCTTTCTAATGCTTAGCTGATTTTCTTCTCTACGTTGTCTCACACAACTCTTGCTTTCACCGTCTCACAGTCTCACTTGTCTCCTTGTCTCACGACTCGTCTCACGCTGACGCACGTTCTAGTCTCACGCCAATGCACGTTCTGGTCTCACGCCGTCCATTCTTCGTTCTGCCATCCAGCTCCCTTTTCCTTTGCTGTCCACTCTTGATTTTGCCATTCACCTCTTTGCCATCCACCTCGATTTTGGCCGTATTGGGCTTTTCTCTCCTTCCCCTGTTCTGCTGTCCAGCTGTTCCTAATCTCCTTTGGTCGTCTTCCCTATTTTTCCGTATCATTCTGTTGTCCCCCTCCTTTTCTCTCTCTTGACCTTTGTTCTTTGTTCAGCCCCCAAATCTGATTTTCGGCCGTCAACCCGTTTCTCTGTTTTGCCATCAACTTGTTTCTCTCTCTCTCATCGTGTTGACCTGTTTCTCTCTCTTACCGTATCGTGCTTTCTTTCTCACCGTCCAGCCCTGTCGACCCATTTCTCTCTCTTGCTGTGTCGTGCTTTCTCTCTCACCATCTAGCCGTGTCGACCCGTTTCTCTCTCTTGCCGTGTCCTGCTTTCTCTCTCACCGTCCAGCCGTGTCAACTCGTTTCTCTCTCTTGCCGTGATGTCTGTTTCTTTCTCTCTTGTTGTCCAGCCAGATTTCTCTCTCTTACTGCCAGATTTCTCTCTTTTTTAGGTGGTGTTTGACGGTTTCTCTATCTAGGTTTTGGCTGACTCCACTCTTCCAACGTTTTGTGGTTTCTATTTGCACTAGGTTTTGGTCGGTTACTCTCTTTACTTGCACGGTTTCTCTTTTCTTTTGCAGGTGGTGTTCTTTTGTGTAGGGTTTGGTGTTTTGCCGAGTATTCAATTGTGTTGGCCTTACCCTAGTTTTGTCTTTCAAGGTCTTTATATATTCTCTTCCATGAAACCCTAATAGGGCTTATGTGGCAGATTTACGTTCTTGCCCTTATGTGGCGGATTTACTTTCTTGCCTTTCCATGTGGCTTTACTTTCTTGCCCTTTCATGTGGCTTTACTTTCTTGCCCTTCCATATGGCTTTACTTTCTTGCCCTTCCATGTGGCTTTACTTTCTTGCACACTTGAACCTAGTTGACAACAATTACAACCCAACAAGGCTGTGGGAACAACACTCACACAATTCTTCTTCTTATTGTAACTCCTACTAATGGGTCACTTATGATTTAATTTCCTTGATGAGCACTAGTCCAAGTTTTCTTTGTCTTTCTCTCTTGCACAGTCTTAGTTGCAAAAGGATCTCTTTCTTCATCTTCAAACCCACTCTTCTCTGAGTCTGAACTTACTTCTTTCCCTTTTTCTTCATGCTTGTCTGATTCTTCATCTATCTTGAAGTCATCTTTTTCACTGTCTTGGAAGTGACCACTTTTCCCAGTTTATGCAGGAAAACTCTGATTTTGAGATACTTAGCTGTTGTCTTCTTCCCACTTCATAGCTCATATAGAGTCTTATCAGTATTGGGCTTTAGTAAAACTTTGTTCAAAAGGTGTACAGCTGTAAATGTTGCTTCTGTCCAAAATCTTGTGTAAAGCTTTGATTCCAGCAATAGAGTTCTTTCCATTTCAACCACAGCTCTATTTTTCCTCTCTATCACCCTGTTTTGTTGAGGTGTTCTTGCTGCTGCCATTTGATGGTGAATTCCATGCTTCTCAAGATAATCTTCAAAAGCTTCATTTATGAATTCAGTGCCTTAATTTGACATTAATACTTTGATCTTATTTCCACTCTCTTTTTCAGCATGAAGGATCCACTACTTATCCTTGTAATCAGCCATTAGTGTAATTTCACCTATATTAGCCACCTCCTTTTTAGCTTTATATTCCTTCTTTTGAATTGGGTTGAAGATAGCTTTCTTCTTTTTCTCAGCTTTGACTGTACCAATTGTTTTCATTATGCCATCGAGTGCCTTCTCTTGCTCAGGGAGAAGTGTCATGCATCTCTTGGCATTATGGCCATCCTGCCTACACCTTTCACAATGTTTCAAGTCTGCCAATATAGCAGACTTGTTCTTTGAAACCACTAGTTTGGGCTTCCACCAACAATCCTTGTTAGTGTGTCTTTACTTTTTACAGTATATGCAAGAACTTGCAACAGGTGTTCTCTTCTAAATTTTGTATTGTCTCCCCCTATATGCAGCATTAGATCTTCTCAAGTTGGAGACATATACTGACCTTCTCGATCGGCATTTACTTGCCTTATGACCCTAAACTTCACAAAAAAAAGCAATGACCTTGAAACTGCCTCTTCTTGGGTCTAACCACAGCTTGTTTTCTTTTGTTTATTACTTGCTGTGTAGGCAAGGTTACTGGCTTCTTTGCTTGTGTGGCTTTCATTTCAGCCACCTTCTTCTCCTTCTTCTGTCCAGTCATAGCCCTTGGCTGGCTGACTTTCTTTTCTTCATTTTTGTTTGCAACCTTAGGTTGCTTCTTCAAATCTTCTTTATTTTCAGCCTTCACTATTTTTGGCCCTGTCTTTGGTTTGATAACTGTCTTCTCTTCTTCAATTATCTTCTCCTAAGTTATAGCCTTCTCTTTTAACTTCTGTGGCAAAGTCTCATTCTCTTTAGGTAGTGTAGCCTCAGATTGCTGCACTTTCTCTTCATTCTTCTCTTCTCTTGCAGAGCTTGTTTCTCCTACCACTTCAAGCTTCTGCAAGTTTTCTTCACTCTTTTTGAGTTGTTGCTGGAGTCTCAGCAAATGTATCTCCATTTTTTCAATTTTTGAAGTCCTTGAGGCAAGTTTCATTGTAAGGTCTTCACATATTTTGATTTGTTCTTCATATCTTCTCTTTAAGTCAATATGTTTAGCCCTTATTTCATCTTTTTGACTTTCTGCTTCCTCAATCTTTGCTTTAACTTGTTTTATATGGGCCTCCAACTTTCTTATGGTTCTACCTCTTTTGATTATCTCCTTTGAAGCTGCTTCTAATTTAGCTTTAAGATCTGGTTCTTCTTCATTAACCTCCACTTCCTTTTTATAGGTTGAACTACCACATTGAGTTGATGCCATAAAGGCATGCTCATCTGATGAGTCTACATCTTCCTCCTCATCAGCTTCTTTTGTCTGGCCCACATAACTCCTGAATGAGCCTCTCTTCTTCTGTAGGTTAGCAATTTTCTTGCTGGACTTCTTTGATTTGGATGATTGTCTTCTCCATTTTGAATTCTACTCATCATCACCATCCTCATCTTCATCATCAAGTTTCACTTTGCACTGAGAAGCAAAGTGTCCAGTCTTCCCACAATGATAACATCTTAAGGACAACTGTCCTTTTCCCTTCTTAGACCCTTTTTTGAATTTCCTTGTGAAGTAAGCCAACACTTCACCTTCACTTTCTTCCTTATCATCATCATCATCCTCACTAGATGATTCTTCCTCTTCTCTTATCTTCAAGTGTCTCATAACCTTGAAAGCTGCCTCACTTGATGGATTTGATATTGAGGAGCTTTCATTTGACTTTATTCTCATCTCATATGCAATGAGATTGCACTGGAGATCATGCAGTGACATAGAATTAAGATCTCTACTCTCCTTTATGGCTGCCATCTTTGAGGCAAACCTCTCAGGTAGAACTCTCAGAATTTTCTTCACAATAGATGAGTCCTTCTTGTTCTTCCCATAACTTCTAAGGTCGTTTACAACATCAATAACCCTGGTGAAGAACTCTTGGACTGTTTCATTTTTTTGCATTATGAGAGATTCATATCTCTCCTTGAAAACTTGAAGATTGGCCTCCTTCATTCTGCCATCACCTTCATAGATCTTCTGCAATCTATCCCATATCTCCTTAGTAGATTTGCAATCCATAACTTTAGCATATTCAGCATCTATCAATGTTGAAATGATGACATTTGAGGCCTTTTCATTGATCTCAAACTGCCTTAATTCCTCCAGGGTTGGATCTTTACCTTCTTTTGGAGGCACAAAACCCATGGTTGGAAATACCACTTGTATTCTCACTCTCCACATATGGTAGTTGGTTCCATTGAAGATTGGAACCTTCTTGCTGTAAGTAGTACTGGTGCTGATACTGACATTCATTTCTCAGTATGCTGAACAAGTTAAAACTTCTGAAACCTTTTAGACTAGTACACTAAGCTGTTAAGCTTTAAACTAGTGAACCTATGATCTGATACCAATTGAAGTTCCCAACTTCACTCTAGGATCTACTAGTTTGTAATACTAAGAGGGGGGGGGGTGAATCAGTATTGCCCCCTTTCAATTGGTAGGTGAACAACTTCAAACTCTTCTTAGAAATGAACTCTTTCTCAAATTCAACTAAGGTAGATCTATTATTACCTACTAATCACAATAGTTCCCAAAGTTACCTTTCAGACACCTTGCTTATTAAACAGATTAGTTGTTCTTGATTAGGTATTCTTTTAGGTTATAGGTTTAATGATTCTTTAGCTTTGTTCACAACTCAATTCAAAACACAGAATGTAAATTCAAAGCAAGGACACAAGAGATTTACATGGTTCTACCCATGAGACATACTCCATGGTGGTAGGGATTCTTCCTCTACCGAGACAATCCACTATACTTGAGAATACCAATGTGGTATCCCCTATGATTATAATGGATGTCTTAATCTTTTACTCGTTTCACTATTACCAATACAAAGTAATCATAATATAAAGAGTGTCACTTACTGTGTCTACCCTTCTTCTAACTTGTCTTACCTCTGTTTGATTTGAATAGGTTGCTTCACTGCCACTTGGAAGATCACCAAAACACTCTTTAACCTCTCTTAAATGCTTCACCGAATTTTTTCTCTCTCTAGGTTGTCTCACACGCCCCTTTCAAAAGAGATAAGTCTTGGTTTATATACTGCCCTTTATGGAAACCCTAGTAGGGCTTATTGTAGTTGTGGCGGATTTCCTTTCTTGCCCCTCCATGTGGCTTCCTATTACTGTTCCATTCAAAATTCAGCATTATCCTCCTTCTTAATTTATTTTTCTTACTTTTTTCTTTCTACTGAAATCTCATCCTTTGAATGCTTGAATGAACGACTAGGATTGCCCATGAACAGATAAAAATTTACAAAAGAAACTACCCCCGTAACTGCCCATCTTCCAGAAATGCTAAGTTAAAATTCCGTAACCTTCCCTTCTTCCGGACTCCCTGTTTGTCTGTAACCCCGGAATTATTTCGCTCCTCCGGAATCTCTCCTAGACTTAGTCTTGGGATAGGCTTACGGACTTGTAGATTTAACGTCTTATGAATTTATTATCTGTATACAACCCTGTCACACTGTCACATTAAGACTTAAGTAATGCTAAAATCCCTCTATATGTTTGCTCCAAGGAGATCACTTTACGAAGTTATTTGACATTCTAGTCTTATCTTGTAATTCCTGAGATATGAGCCACTTCTACTTGCACACCTAAATCTGGTTGACAACAATTACAACCTGTACAAGGCTGTGGGAATAACAAGTTACATCTTAGAATCTTACGCCATAAGTTCCTTAAAAAAATGGAAGACCAAGGAAAAATTGCCAATAATCAATTAGATTGCAAGATTATGAGTTAATTCTTTATAATATTATTAATGATAATAAGGATTTGGTGCATTTTGTCATGTTTCTATATTGTGAACCTGTATCATTTGATAAGATGATTTAAGATACAAAGTAGGTGAATGTTATGAATAAAGAAATCAAGATGATTAAAAAGAATAATACATAGGAGCCTACCAATATTTCATGAGTTTATAAAGCTATTGATGTAAAATAGGTCTCTAAGACCATATAGAAGTCAAATTAAAGAGTAAAAAATATAAAACAAGATTGGTTATAAAAAAAATTTAAATAATAACCTAACCACGACTATCATAAGGTATTTTTTCATGTTAATCAAATGAAGATTATTAGACTTATAATTGCTTTGGCTACATAGAATCATTAGAAACTTCATCAAATGGATGTGAAGTCAAATTTTCCCAATGGTTCTTTTAAAGAAGAAGTGTTTGTCAACCAGCTATTAGGTTTTATGAAAAAAGGAAGAAGAAAAAGGTGTATAAGCTAAAGGAAGCACTCAATGATTTGAAACAAGTGCTTAAAGTATGGAATGAGCAAATTGATTTTTTATTTCACAAGATCAACTTTTAGAAGTGTTATTCTGAGTATGCTTTATATGTGAAAGTCAATGATTATGGTAATATCTTTTTGATGTGCTTATATATTTATGACTTGATCTCTTTATAGACAATAATTTCAAAATGATTAATGACTTTAAAAAGTTTATAATGTATGAATTTGAGAAGTCAAATTTGGGCCTAATATCTTATTTTCTTACCATTAAAGTAATTCAAAGAGTTGATGAAATCATTATCTATTAAAAGATGTACACTAT
Source organism: Ceriops zippeliana (assembly GCA_037897445.1). Lineage (NCBI taxonomy): Eukaryota > Viridiplantae > Streptophyta > Magnoliopsida > Malpighiales > Rhizophoraceae > Ceriops > Ceriops zippeliana. The sequence continues at coordinate 225,034 of JBAPLH010000131.1, read as the reverse complement.
TAAGCTCTTAAATAAGTTCCAAAATCCATGATTGCAATCTTATGAGAACTCCCATAAAAATTAACATTAAATTGTTTAAGGAAGATAATGAAATCCTTGTTGATTCTTTACATTTCAAGTAGATTAATGATACTTGGAGATATTTGGCATATGTGAGACATCATATATCTTATAAAGATGATATTTGACAATTTTTGGAGTTTACTTGCTAATCATATATGCAAATTATTAAGAGAATTATATAATAACATATAATAATGACCTACTTTATTCATCATTTAAAAGTTATTCTTTTATAGGCTATTCTAATAATGATTAAGGGTAGAGATGTAGATGATTATAGAAGTATTTTTAGATATTATTTTAATTTTAAAACTATTGCTTTTTCATGATTATCCAAAAAAGTAGTCTATTGTTATGCTTTCAACTTGTGAAGTATAGCATATAAATGCAATTCCAAGTGTTTATTAAGCTATTTAACTATACAATTTGTTGAGTGAAATCTATATTCCAATTAAAAGTCCTATGAAGATATTTATTAGTAATATTTTTGCAAACAATTTATCTAAAAATCTAGTTACGTATGGAATAAGTAAATATATTAATATTCATTTTCATTTTTTAAAAATCAAACTAATAAAAAGGAGATTAATTTGATATATTGCAAATTCAAATCTCAAGTAATTTACGTTCTCATAATACTGTTGAAATATAAAGCATCTTATCAAATTGAGAAAAATATTGAAATTGTGAATATCATCAAATTAAGATTAAGAAAAATGTTAGAGTTAATACAAATTAGAATTTTAGTAAAAATTAATTTAGTTGAATTCAATTTAATATGATTTTATTATATGAATAAAATCATATATTTACTATTATATAAAGACATGATTTTTATATTATTATATATATTTCTTAATTATTGTGCATTATTTTATCAGTTTAATAAAATTACTAATGTTCCTATAATTATCTAAATATAATTGAAATTGTGAGAGATATTTTTTCAAATAAGACTTATCGAACAAACTTCTATCCTTCTCAATATGCAAACAAAAGAACAAAAATTCACCCATCTCATTGCCTTCATAGTTATTATGATTACGGAGGACAAATAGATACAAGGAAATAAAAAATTGAAAAACACAGTGCTGCTTGCGATTTCATTACATTGTGTAGGCATCTGAAACAGCAAGAGGGTTGAGTCCCGCTCACAAATCTATCAGCAGTTACCTTTGAGTCGTGAAGTATGCATGCAGGCTTAAAAGCGTGTTATTGCACCAGCACGAAGGAGGCCATAAAGGGCTGCCACTTTGAACACTGCCTCCATCTCTCTTTCTTCCTGCACTAAACTTCTTGTTCGTTGTATTGTTGGTGACGGATTAAATTACGTTCAGTCCATGTATATATATACATGAGCAGCTTACAATATGGACTTCCCGATGATTTTTTTTTTTAAAAAACAGTGCTCGTCATGTTTATTTTTATTTATTTTTAGTATAACTCAATTATTGTCTTAAATTATAAAAATTTATTTTATTATATTTTATTTTAAAAAGACCTCATTTATTACAGTGTAAAATCAAGAGTTATTTTCTTTCTTTTTTTAAAAAAAGAACAAGAGTTAAAATAGAATTTTAAAAAAATTGGTAAGAATACTAATTTTTTAGTGTTATGGACAAATTTGATTTGAAAAATAAAAAAATTAAAGAATTTTTTTTTTGTTTAATTCTATTTTTTTGAATATATTTGTGTAAGAAAATTTCAGTAGTAAGAAATATTATAATTCATATAATAATGAATTGTCCACATCATTTAGAGCGAACATGCAATTCCCCATGACGATTTTTGATGTAAAACAATTCAACCAAAATTTCATGTCATTTTCTTTCAAAAAGAACTTATAATTATCCTATTCTAATATAAATAGTTGATTTAGTAAATTAATCAATAAATTTATTGATAATAAATTACATAAATAGTAAAATAAGAGCTCCCTCTTTTTGGAGTGGATGTGTGAAATTAGTAGATATGTCATATAATTCACACATGGATGTTTGGATAAATATCATTTTAAATTTAAATTTCTTTTTGAGTTAGATTACTTTTTGAAAATTTATTTATTTTTTAAATTAAATTATTTTTTGGGGTTTGAATCATTTTCGAGTTAGATTAGATAAATCCATTAACTAAATTAAATACATGAAAAGTAGTGCGGTATACTTGTTCTTTTGTTCTTTTTTCTTTTTTGGTTGAATAAATCACTTCTCTTTTATAGGAGAAAAGTTTTGAAAAATTTTGCAAAATCAACAATTCAACCGAATTTTCATATTTTTTTGAAAAACAATTATAATTATTCTACTCTAATATATGGGTTGGCCTAGCCTTAGTGAATTAATAAAGAGATTTATTGATAATAGACTACATAAATAATAAGATAACATCTCTCACTTTCCCCCATTGACCATATATGAGATAATAATGTTAAAAATTACTAAAAAACTTTTTTAACTTATCATCAAACTATTATCTTTGTTAAGGTTGATAATTTTTTATTAATAAAATTACTTAATAAAAAAATTTTAAAAAAATTATTTATCTCAATAAAAATAATATTTTATAATAAATTATTATTATTATTATTATTATGTTTGGTATTACCCTATGTGAGATTAGTCCATTTCTTCAATTGTTGAAGTCTTTGAGCCAAGCTCCATAACATATTTTGATTTGTTCTTTAAATCGTTTCTTCAAGTCAATATGTTCAACCTTTATTTCATCCTTTTGACTTTCTGCTTGCTCAATCTTTACTTTAACTTGTTTTATATGGGCCTTCAACCTTCTTATGGTTCTGACCCTTCTAATTATCTCATTTGAAGCTGCTTTTAACTCAGCTTCAAGATCTGGTTCTTCTTCATCAATCTTCTCTTCCTCTTCAAAGGTTAAACTACCACATCGAGCTAATGCCATAAAGGCATGCTCATCTGATGAGTCTACATCTTCCTCCTCATCGGCTTCTTTTATCTAGCTCACATAACTCTTAAATGAACCTTTCTTCTACTTTTATGGGTTGGCAGTCTTCTTACTGAACTTCCTTGACTGGAATGATGGTCTTCTCCATTTTAAATTTTGCTCATCATCACTATCCTTATCTTCATCATCAAGTTTCACTTTGCATTGAGAAGTAAAGTGTCCAGTCTGCCCACAATGATAACATCTCAAGGACAATTGTCCTTTTCCCTTCTTAGACCCCTTTTTGAATTTCCTTGTGAAGTAAGCCAACACTTCACCTTCACTTTCTTCCTGATCATCATTATCATCTTCATTGGATGATTCTTCCTCTTCTCTTATATTTAAGTGTCTTATAGCTCATAGCTTTGAAAGTTGCCTTCTTTGATAGCTTTGATGTTGAGGAACTTTCAGTTGACTTTATTCTCATCTCATATGTAATGAGATTGCACTGGAGATCATGCAGAGACATAGAATTGGGATCTCTACTCTCCTATGGCTGCCACCTTTGAGGCAAACCTCTTAGGCAGAATTCTCAAAATTTTCTTCATAATAGATGAGTCCTTCTTGTTCCTCCCATGATTTCTAAAATCGTTTACAGCATCAATAACCCTGGTGAAGAACTCTTGGACTATCTCATTTTTCTTCATTCTGAGAGATTCATATCTCTCCTTGAAAACTTGAAGCTTGGCCTCCTTCATTCTGCAATCACCTTCATAGACTTTCTGCAACATGTCCCATATCTCCTTAGCAAATTTGTAGTCTATAACATTAGCATATTTAGCATCTGTCAATGCTGAAATGATGACATTTGAGGCCTTCCCATTGATCTCAAACTACCTTAATTCCTCTAGGGTTAGATCTTTACCTTCTTTTGGAGGTACAAAAACCTCCTGTACAGATTTTACCACGTCCATGCCCATTGTTGCAAATACCACCTGCTTTCTTGCTCTCCACATATGGTAGTTGGTTCCCTTGAAGATTGGAACCTTTTTGCTGTAAGTAGTGCTAGTGCTGGTACTAGCATCCATTTCTTAGTATGCTGAACAAGTTAAAACTTCTGAAACCCTTCAAACTAGTACACCAAATTGTTAAGTTTCAAACTGGTGAACTTGTGCTTTGATACCAATTGAAGTTCCCAACTTCACCCTAGGATCTACTAGTCTATGATACTGAAAGTGGGGTGAATCAATATCACACCCCTTAAAAAACTCTGATAATTTAAGCCAAAAATGAACTCTTTTCCAAATTCAACTAAAGTAGATCTGTTGTTATCTACTGATCACAATAGTCCTTAAAGTTACCTTTCAGACACCTTGCCTATTAGACGAATCGGTTGTTCTTGACTAGGTCTTCTTTTAGGTTATGGGTTTGATGATTTTTTAGCTATGTTCACAACTCAGTTCAAAATACAGAATGTAAATTCAAAGTAAAGACACGAGAGATTTACGTGGTTCCGTCAATGTGACGTACTCCATGGTGGTAGGGATTCTTCCTCTTTCGAGACAATCTACTATATTTGAGAACACTAGTGTGGTATCTCCTATTATTACAATGGATGTCTTAATCTTCTACTCCTTTCACTATTGCAAATACAAAGCAATCACAATACAAAGAGTGTCACTTACTGTGTCCACCCTTTTTCTAGCTTGTGTTGCCTCTGTTTGATTTGAATAGGCTACTTCACTACCGCTTGGAAGATCACCAAAACACTCTCTAACCTCTGTTGAAAAAATCTGAAAATACATTGAGTTCTCTCAAATGCTTCACTGAATTTCTTCTTTAGCTTGTCTCACCCAACTCCTGGTCTCACCGTCTCACTGTCTCACCCGTCTTTTGGTCTCACCGTTTCACTATTTTGGTCTAGTCTCACATCTCACCCTCTCCAGGTCTCACGTCTTCTCTAGTTCTGGTCACACTAGATCTCACGTTTCACTTGCTCTGACGTTTCACTGGTCTCACATTTCACCTGCTGCAGGTCTGGTCTGGTCTCACCCATTCCAGGTCTAGTCTGGTCTCACCCATTTCAAGCTACGTTGGTCTCACGTGTTTCACCCTTTTCTAGTCTCACCTATTTCTGGTCTTTCGGTGTGTTCTGGTGTCACCTATTTCCCTTTTTTCTGGTCTCACCAATTTTGGTCTGGTCTTACCTGGTCTCACCTGGTCTCACCGTTCTGTTCTATTTTTCATTGTCGCATGTTTCTGGTCTGCTCTCACCATTGCACGCTTCTGGTCTGTTGTCACCGTTGAATGTTTCTGGTTTGCGCACACCATCACACATTTCTGGTCTGCTTCACCGTCGAACATTTCTAGTTTGCTCACACTGTCGCATGTTTCTGGTTTGCTCACACCATTGAACGTTTTTGGTCTGCTCTCCCTATTTTCCGGGTGGCTTTGATCTGCTCTCACATTTCTAGGTCTGGTCTTGATTTGGTCTCACGTTTCCAGGTCTGGTCTTAATTTGCTCTCACGTTTCCAGGTGGTTTGCTCTCACGTCTCCCTTTCTCTAGGTCTCACGTTTTCAGGTCTGGTCTGCTCTATCTTATGGTGGCTTGCCAAAAGAGATAAGTCTTGGTTTATATACTCCCTTCTATGAAAATCATAGTAGGGTTTATTGTAGCTGTGGCGAATTTCCTTTCTTACCCCTCCATGTGGTTTCATATTACTGTTCCATTTAAAATTTAGCATTATCCTCCTTCTTAATTTATTTTTCTCAAGCAATGCTAAACTCCCCGTATAAGTTCACTCCAAGGAGATCACTTTACGAGGTTATTTGACATGCTAGTCTTATCCTGTAATTCCTAAGATATGAGCTACTTCTGCTTGCACACTTAAGTCTAGTTGATAACAATTACAACCCATACAAGGCTGTGGGAACAACAGATCTACTAGTTTGTAATATTGAGAGGGGGGTGAATCAGTATTACCCCTTTTTTAATTGGTAGGTGAACAACTTCAAACTCTTCTCAGAAATAAACTCTTTCTTAGATTCAACTAAGGTAGATCTATTGTTACCTACTAATCATAATGGTCCCCAAAGTTACCTTTCAGACGCCTTGCTTATTAAATGAATTGGTTGTTCTTGATTAGGTCTTCTTTTAGGTTATGGGTTTGATGATTCTTTAGCTTTGTTCACAACTCAATTCAAAACACAGAATGTAAATTCAATGCAAGGACACAAGAGATTTACGTGGTTCTGCCCATGAGACATACTCCATAGTGGTAGAGATTCTTCCTTTACCGAAACACTTCACTATACTTGAGAATACTAGTGCGGTATCCCCTATGATTACAATGGATGTCCAAATCTTCTACTCCTTTCACTATTATAAACACAAAGCAATCACAATACAAAGATTGTCACTTACTGTGTCTACCCTTATTCTATCTTGTCTTGCCTCTGTTTGATTTGAATAAGCTGTTTCACTGCCACTTGGAAGATCACCAAAACACTCTCTAACCTTTCTTGAAGAAATGTGAAAATTCGTTGAGTTCTCTCAAATGCTTCACCCAATTTCTTCTCTTGGTTATCTCACATGGCCCTTTCAAAAGAGATAAGTCTTGTTTTATATACTGCCCTTTATGGAAACCCTAGTAGGGCTTACTGTAACTGTGGCGGATTTCCTTTCTTGCCCCTCCATGCAGCTTCATATTACTATTCCATTCAAAATTCAGCATTATCCTCCTTCTTAATTTATTTTTATTGCTCTTTTCTTTTTACTAAAATCTCATCCTTTGAATGCTTGAATGAATGGCCAGGATTGCCTATGAACAGTTAAAAATGTACAAAAGAAACTACCCCCATAACTGCCATCTTCTAGAAATGCTAAGTTAAAATTCCTTAACCTTCCCTTCTTTCAAACTCCCTGTCTGTCCATAACCTAGGAATTATTCCTCTCCTTTGGAATCGCTCCTAGACTTAGTCTCAGGACAGGCTTACGGACTTGCAAATTTAACGTCTTATGAATTTATGATCTGTATACAACCCTATCACATTGTTACACTAAGACTTAAGTAATGCTAAACTCCCTTTACAAGTTTACTCCAAGGAGATCACTTTACGAAGTTATTTGACATGCTAGTCTTATCCTGTAATTCCTGAGATATGAGCCACTTCTGCTTGCACACTTAAATTTGGTTGACAACAATTACAACCCGTACAAGGCTGTGGGAACAACACTAAGTAAGATCAAGGACTCCATTATTTGTTGGATTTGAATGAATTCAAGGTTTAGATGGCGAATGGACATTGTTTTTACAATGAATATAGTGGCCAATATAAGCACAAAAAATAATTTCATGGTCATTACAAGAAAAGAAAGCCTTTGAACCAAAAAAGTATTCTTTTTAGCTTAAGGTGAATAGAAAGTCTCATTATATAGGAATGAAACAACATAAATTTAGCACAAAATTCAAACAAAGATGAATGACACCTTTGGTTAAAGGAGGTAAACATATTTAGAGTATTAATGGTGCATAAAAGAAAGACCATATTAGCTTGAGGTAAATAGAAAGTCCCCTTACTTTGGAATAAAACCACACAACATTCGAAGGAAATGCTAATCACGTTGAATGACTCTTTTGGTTGTAGGAAGTGAACATATTTAGAGTATCAATGGTGTGTAAGCTTGCTTGTTGCCATTAATATACTAGGTAGTTTAGGTTCAAAATTTAATTTCATGATCATTGTATCAAAATGCGTGTTTAAAACCAAAGGAGGAGCCTTGCTAACTAGGAATGAAGAGAGGGACTCTTTATTTTCGAATTCCACCAATTATTTCAATAAGAAAAGCTAAGTAAGATCAAGGACTCCATTGTTTGTTGGATTTGAATGAATTCAAGGTTTAGATGGCGAATGGACACTATTTTTACAATGACTATAGTGGTTAATATAAGTACAAAAAATAATTTCATGGTCGTTACAAGAAAAGGAGCACTTGGAATGAAAAAAGTAGTCTTTTTGGCTTAAGGTGAATAGAAAGTCTCATTATTTACGAATTAAACAACTTAAATTTATCACAAAATGCAAACAAAGATGAATGACTCCTTTGGTTGAAAGAAGTCAACATATTTAGAGTATCAATGGTGTGTAAAAGAAGGTCCGTATTAGATTGAGGGGAATAGAAAGTCCCCTTATTTTGGAATAAAACAACGCAACATTAGATGGAAATGCTAATCATGATGAATGACACCTTTGGTTGAAGGAAGTAAACATATTTAGAGTATGAATGGTCTGTAAGCTTGCTTATTGCAATTAAGAGGGACTTTTTAGTTTGGAATTCAACCAATTAATATCAATAAGAAAAGCTAAATAATATCAAGGACTCCATTGTTTGTTGGAATTGAATGAATTCGTGGTATAAATGGCGTCTAGACATTACTTTTACAATAAATATAGTGGTTAATATAAGCACAAAATATAATTTCTTGGTCATTACAAGTAAAAGGAGCACATGGAACCAAAAAAGAAGTCTGTTTAGCTAAAGGTGAATAGAAAATCTCATTATTTAGGAAATAAACCACGAAATGCAAACAAAGATGAATGACCCATTTGGTTTAAAGATGTAAACATATTTAGAATATCAATGGTGTGTAAGCTTGCTTGTTGCAATTAATATACTTTATAGTTTAGGCACAAAATTTAATTTTATGATCATTACATTAAAAGGTGTGTTTGGAGCAAAGGAGTAGCCTTGCTAACTAGGAATGAAGAGAGGGACTCTTTATTTTGGAATTCAACCAATTAATATCAATAAGAAAAGCTAAGTAAGTTCAAGGACTACATTTTTTATTGGAATTGAATGAATTTGTGGTATAGATGGCATATGGACATTATTTTTACAATGAATATGGTTGTCAATATATGCACAAAATATAATTTCATGGTTATTACAAGTAAAGGAACCCTTGGAGCCAAAAATGGAGTCTGTTTAGCTCAAGGTTAATGGAAAGCCTCTTTATTTAGGAATTAAACCACTTAAAATTAGCACGAAATGCAAACAAAAATGAATGACTCCTTTGGATGAAGGAAGTAAACATATTTAGAGTATTAATGCCATATAAATTTGCTTGTTGCAATTAATATACAAGGTTATTTAAGCACTAAATTTAATTTCATGATTATTGCATCAAAAAGTGTGTTTGGAACCAAAGGAGGAGCCTTGCTAATTAGAAATGTAGAGAGGAACTCTTTATTTTGGAATTCAACTAACTAATATCAATAAGAAAAGCTAAGTAAGATCAAGGACTATATTGTGTTTTGGAATTGAATGAATTTGTGGCATAGATAGCGTATGGACATTATTTTTACAATGAATATAGTGGTTAATATAAGCACAAAATATATTTTTATGGTCATTACATGTAAAAGAGCCCTTGGAACCAAATAAGGAGTCTGTTTAGCTCAAGGTTAATAGAAAGCCACTTTATTTAGGAATTAAACCACTTAAAATTGGCACGAAATGCAAACAAATATGAATGACTCCTTTGGATGAAGGAAGTAAACATATTTAAAGTGTTAATATCGTGTAAACTTGCTTGTTGCAATTAATATACAAGGTAATTTAGGCATAAAATTTAATTTCATAATCATTGCATCTAAAGGTGTGTTTGGAACAAAAGGCAGAGCCTTGCTAACTAGGAATGAACAGAGGGACTTTTTATTTTGGAATTCAACGAACTAATATCAATAATAAAAGCTAAGTAAGATCAAGGACTCTATTTTTTGTTGGAATTGAATGAATTTGTGGTATAGATGGCATATGGACATTATTTTTACAATGAATATTACGGTTAATATAAGCACAAAATATAATTTCTTGGTCATTACAAGTAAATGAGCCCTTGGAACCAAAAAAGGAGTCTGTTTAGCTGAAGTTGAATAGAAAGACTCATTATTTTGGAATTAAACCACTTAAAATTAGCATGAAATGCAAATAAAGATGAAAGACTCCTCTGGTTGAAGGAAGTAAACATATTTAGAGTATTAATAACATGTAAACTTGCTTGTTGCAATTAATATACAAGATAATTTAGACACAAAATTTAATTTCACGATCATTGCATCAAAAAGCATGTGTGAAACCAAAAGAAGGGCCTTGCTAACTAGGAATGAAGAGAGGGACTCTTTATTTTGGAATTCAACCAATTAAATTCAATAAAAAAAGCTAAGTAAGATCTATGTCACCAAAGTGGTATCACAACTGGCTTGACCTAAATCCGATGTCCGCCGCCAAGCGCTCTAGGCTTGGGAGTAGGAAGGGGGGCCCCAGTCCACGATGAGGATGTCGATAGATTTGGTGGGGGAGAATGTAATGAAGTCCCACATCAGAAAGGAGAAGGGGATCCTTGGGCCTTTTAAATGTGGGCACTGCACACCCTAATAAGTTACCTTTTAGGGAGAAGGTTACCTTATGGACATTATTTTTACAATGAATATAGAGGTTAATATAAGCACTAAAGTTCCCAACTTCACCCTAGGATCTACTAGCCTGTAATACTGAGAGGAGGGGTGAATCAGTATTACTCCCTTTAAATGGTAGGTGAACAACTTCAAACTCTTCTTAGAAATGAACTCTTTCTCAGATTCAACTAAGGTAGATCTATTGTTACCTACTAGTCACAACTAAGGTAGATTTATTACACGAATTGGTTGTTCTTGATTAGGTCTTCTTTTAGGTTATGGGTTTGATGATTCTTTAGCTTTGTTCACAACTTAATTCAAAACATAGAATGTAAATTCAAAGCAAGGACACAAGAAATTTACGTGGTTCTGCCCATGAGAGATACTCCACAGTGGTAGGGATTCTTCCTCTACTGAGACAATCCACTATACTTGAGAATATCAGTATGGTATCCCCTATGATTACAATGGATGTCTTAATCTTCTACTCCTTTCACTATTACAAACATAAAGCAATCACAATACAAAAAGTGTCACTTACTGTGTCTACCCTTCTTCTAGCTTGTCTTGCGTCTGTTTGATTTGAATAGGCTGCTTCACTGCCGCTTGGAAGATCACGAAAACACTCTCTAACCTCTCTTGAAGAAATCTAAAAATTCATTGAGTTCTCTTAAATGCTTCATCGAATTTCTTCTCTAGGTTGTCTCACACAACTCCTGGTCTCACCGTCTCTTGGTCTCACTGTCTCACTATCTCACTATCTCACTATCTCATCGTCTCATGGTCTCACTCATTTCCTAGTCTCATCGTCTCACCATCTCACCACCTCACGGTCTCCCTCTTTTTTTTGGTCATATCGTCACACCATCTCTTAGTCTCATGTCTCACTATTTCTGGTCTCACGTCTCATCTGGTCTCACGCGTTTCACCCTTTTCTGGTCTCACCGATTCTGGGTCTTCTGGTCTCCTCTAGTGTCACCCGTTTCACCCTTTTCTGGTCTTCCGGTATGTTCTGGTGTCACTCGTTTCCCTCTTTTTTGGTCTCACTGTCTCTGGTTTGGTCTCACTCGTTTCACTATCTTACGATGTTGCCCCAAAAGAAATTAGTCTTGATTTATATACTGCTTTCTATGAAAACCCTAGTTGGGCTTACTATAGCTACGGTGGATTTCCTTTCTTGCCCCTCCATATGGCTTCATATTACTGTTCCATTCAAAATTCAGCATTATCCTCCTTCTTAATTTATTTTTCTTGCTCTTTTTTTTCTATTGAAATCTCATCCTTTGAATGCTTGAACAAATGGCCAGGATTGTCCATGAACAGTTAAAAATGTACAAAAGAAACTGCCCCCATAACTGCCTATCTTCTAGAAATGCTAAACTCCCTCTACAAGTTCACTCTAAGGAGATCACTTTACGAGGTTATTTGACATTCTAGTCTTATCTTGTTTTTCCTGAGATATGACCAACTTCTACTTGCACACTTAAATTAGGTTGACAACAATTACAACCCATACAAGGCTGTGGGAACAACAATCTCCCCCTTTGTAATTGTTGGCAACACTCACAGCAAAAGTCATTATATAGCAATTACAACTCCCCCTTCCTTCATAGCTCCCCCTGCACTATTGCTTCTTTCCCCCTTTGCCAACCAATTACAAATTTGAAAAACCCGCAAAGTAGAGATGGAGGATTCACCTGAACTTCAGGCTTGAGGAGGCATTTGCACAAACAGACTCATTCTGTGCTTTTTAAATAGCTCTGTGGATAAAGGTTTAGTTAGAATATCTGAGATTTGATCTTTAGTGCCGACATACTCCAACTGAATTGTGCCCTCTTCCACTTGATCCTTGATAAAGTGATACCAGATGTCAATATGCTTACTCCTTGAATGTTGAACTAGATTCTTGTTGAGATCAATTGCACTTTGATTATCACAAAGTACACTCACTGGTAACTTCACCTCAACACCCAAATCTGCCAATTATCTTTGCATCCATATCACATGAGTACATGTTGTACAAGTAGCCATATACTCAGCCTCAGCTGTGCTCAAAGCAATATTATTTTGCTTTCTACTTAACCATGCAACACACTTTGAACCCAAGTAGAAGCTACAGCCACTGGTTGATTTTCTAACATCTGTACTTCCTGCCTAGTCTGCATCAGTGTATGCTCGTAGTTTTACAAAATCCATGGCAGGATACCATAAACCCATTTTCAGTGTCCTTTTGAGGTATCTTAAGATTTTTTTCACTACCAACACATGAGATTTCTTAGGATCAGCTTGGAATCTGCTAGCAATGCAAACAGCCTGCATTAGATCAAGCTTTGATGCTGTAAGGTACAGAAGGCTCCTTATCATCTTCCTGTATTCTGTAAGGCTTGTACTCCTTCCTTCATGATCTTTTGTTAACTTATAGCTCATTGACATAGGGGTACTGACAGGTCTGTTATCCTCTATGCCAAACTTTTTCAGCATCTCTTTGGCATATTTTGTCTGAGAAATAAAAATACCTTCTTCACACTGTTTTATCTGTAATCCAAGAAAGTAAGTCATTTCTCTAATCAATGACATCTCAAATTCCTCACTCATCTTCTATGCAAATTCTTGGCATAGCTCAGAGTGATCCCTTCTAAAGATGATGTCATCTACATATAATATGGTTATCAATTGGCCTTTCTTTGAGTTGAACACATAGGTCATTATCAACTGTTCCTCTTATGAAGTTCAACCTTCTCAAATACGCATCTAGCCTGCTATACCATGCTCTTGGGGCTTGTTTAAGGCCTTAGAAAGCTTTCTTTAGCTTGCATACATGTGTCTCATCCTCACTGATTTGTATCACTTCGAGTTGTTCAATATACACTTCTCTTTCAGGAGCCCATTCAAAAAGTCTGATTTCACATCCAAATGATAAACTTTATACCTCTTATGTGCTGCCAAAGCTAGGAACATTCTAATAGTTTTTAACCTTGCCACTGGTGCAAAAGTTTCATCAACATCTACTCCTTCTATCTGAGTGTAGCCTTTGCAAACCAGCCTAGCCTTGTTCCTCACCACCTTGCCATCTTCATTGTGTTTATTTCTAAACACCTATTTTGTTCCTATGACATTCTTGTTAGTGGGTCTTGGAACCAGCTCCCATGTATCATTCTTCTTGATTTGATCTAGCTCCTCATTGATGGCTTTGACCCAGGCTTTGTCTTGTGCTGCCTCTTCAACAGATTTAAGTTCAACTTATGAGAGTAAAGTAGTGGCTCCCACAATTCTTCTTCTTATTGTAACTTTTGTTGATGGGTCACCTATGATCTTTTTTCCTTGATGAGCACTGGTCCATGTTTTCTTTGTCTTTCTCTCTTGCACAGTCTTAGTTACAAGAGGATCTCTTTCGTCATCTTTAGACTCACTCATCTCTGAGTCTGAACTTACTTCTTGTCCCTTTTCCTCATGTTAGTTTGATTCTTCATCTATCTTGAAGTCATCTTCTTCACTGTCCTCAGCTTCTCCATTATGCATTGTTTTCCAGTTTTCATCTATTCTCACATCATTGGACGTGACCACTTTTGCTAGTTTATACCGAAAAACTCTGTAACCTTTTGTCTTTGCTGAGTATCCCACAAAGATGCCTTCATCTAACCTAGCATGGAATTTTCCCAAGCATTGCTCCTTGTTCTTCACAAAACATGGGTTGCCAAAGATTTTGAGATATTTGGCTATTGTCTTCTTCCCACTCCATAGCTCATATGGAGTCTTATCAGTATTGGGCCTTAGTAAGACTTTGTTCATTAGGTGCACGACTGTAAATGTTGCTTCTATTCAAAATCTTGTGTGATGCTTGGATTCCAGTAGTAGAGTTCTTGCCATTTCAACCACAACTTTATTTTTCCTCTTTACCACCCGGTTCTGTTGAGGTCTTCTTGCTGCTGCCATTTGATGGTGAATTCCATGTTCTCAAGGTAATCTTCAAAAGCTTCATTTGTGAATTCAACTAATCTTCTGTATCTCTTGAAGTATTTCAAAACTCCTGACTGTGTTTGAAGTGCATCATGCAGGTCCTTCTGGAATAATCATCAATAAACAAGATGAAGTACCTCTCACCATTCAACCCTTTTGCTCTCATCAGCCCACACAAATTAATATGTACAATGTCAAGCACTGCTTCAGAACTAAACTCTTTGGTCTTATATTGCTTTCTGGCATGTTTTCCTTTAGAGCATGCTAAGCAGACATACTCCCTCTCTCTCTTGAGGTCGGGAATGTCTTTGGTTGCATAAGTAGTGGTCAGCTTCCTCATGTTCTTCTTTGTTAAGTGTCCCAACCTCTTATGCCAAAGTTGATTTTCTTCTTCTTTTGTAAGTAAATAGCTGTTTATCTTGTTCTCATTAATCATATATAAATTTCCAATTGTTCTCTTCCTGGTTGCAACAAATTGCCTTCTTTACTCATTACTTGGCAACTTGTTTTTGTGAATATCACTTCATGGTCTTCATTGCATAATTGGCTGATAGATGCTAGATTATATCTAAGTCTTTCAACATGCAGAACATCTTTCAGTTTTCCTTTTCCAATATTTACTGACCCCTGACCACTGATGTTGAGTGAATCATCATTACTAAACTTGACTCTGCCTTCTCTTGACTAGTTCAGCTTTGATAATTTACTCTTGTTTCCTGTCATATGTGAAGTGCATCCATTATCAAGGATCCACTGCTTCTCCTTGTAGTCAGCCTTTAGTGCAATTTCAGCTATATTAGCCACCTCCTTTTTAGCTTTATATGCTTTCTTTTGAACTGGCTTGAAGATAGCTTTCTCCTTTTTCTCAGCTTTGACTGTACTAATTGATTTCACTGTGCCATTGAGTGCCTTCTCTTGCTCAGGGAGAAGTGTCATGCATCTCTTGGCATTATGGTCATTTTTCTCGCACCTTTCACACTGTTCCAAGTCTGCCAATATAGCAAACTTGTTCTTTGAAACCACTGGTTTGGGCTTTCACCAACAATCCTTGTCAGTGTGTCCCTGCTTTTTACAATATGTGCAAGAACTCATGACAGGTGTTCTCTTCTGAATTTTGTATTGTCTTCCCTTATATGCAGCATCAGATCTTCTCAAGTTGGAGACATATACTGGCCTTCTCCACCAGCATTTACTTGCCTTATGACCCCAAACTTCACAATAAAAGCAGTGACCTTGAAATTGCCTCTTCTTAGGTCTAACCACAGCTTGTTTTCTTTTGTTCATTACCTGCTGTGTAGGCAAGATTGTTGGCTTCTTCGCTTGTGTGGCTTTCATTTCAACCACCTTCTTCTCCTTCTTCTGTTCAGCCATAGCCCTTGGCCGACTGACTTTCTTTTCTTCATTTTTGCTTGCAACCCTAGGTTGCTTCTTCAAATCTTCTTTATTTTCAGCCTTCGTTATTCCTGGCTGATCAGTCTTTTCTTTCTAAGACTTAGTAGCTATGGGTTGCTGCACTTTAACCACATACATCATTTTTGGTCCTAGCTTTGGTTTGATAACTGTCTTCTCTTATTCAGTTATCTTCTCCTGAGTCACAGGCTTCTCTTTCAACTTCTGTGGCAAAGTCTCATTCTCTTTAGGCAGTGCAGCCTCATATTGCTGCACTTTCTCTTTATTCTTCTTTTCTCTTGCAGAGCTTGTTTCTCCTACCACTTCAAGCTTTTGCAAGTTCTCATCACTCTTTTTGAGTTGTTGCTGGAGTCTTAGCAACTCTATCTCCATTTCTTCAATTGTTGAAGTCTTGAGCTAAGCTCGATTGAAGGTCTTCACATATTTTGATCTGTTCTTCAAATCATCTCTTTAAGTCAATATGTTCAGCCATTATTTCATCCTTTTGATTTTCTGCTTCCTCAAACTTTGCTTTAACTTGTTTTATATGAGCCTCCAACCTTCTCATGGTTCTACCCCTTCTGATAGTCTCTTTTGAAGCTACTTCTAACACAGATTCAAGATCTAGTTCTTCTTCATCAACCTCCTCTTCCTCTTCAGAAGTTGAACTACCACCTTGAGTTGATGCCATAAAGGCATGCTCATCTGATGAGTCTACATCTTCCTCCTCATCAGCTTCTTTTGTTTGGCTTACATAACTCTTGAATGAACCTCTCTTCTTCTTCTGTGGGTTGGTAGTCTTCTTGCTGGACTTCTTTGATTTGGATGATGGACTTCTCCATTTTGAATTCTGCTCATCATCACCATTCTCATCTTCATCATCAAGTTTCACTTTGCACTGAGAAGCAAAGTGTCCAGTCTGCTCACAAGGATAACATCTTAAGGACAACTGTCCTTTTCCCTTCTTAGACCCCTTTTGAATTTCCTTGTGAAGTAAGCCAACCTTCACCTTCACTTTCTTCCTTATCATCATCATCATCCTCACTACATGATTCTTCCTCTTCTCTTATCTTCAAATGCCTTATAGCTTTGAAAGCTGCCTCCTTTGATAGCTTTGATGTTGAGGAGATTTCAGTTGACTTTATTCTCATCTCATATGCAATGAGATTGCACTGGAGATCATGCAGAGACATAGAATTGAGATCTCTACTCTCCTCTATGGTTTCTACCTTTGAGGCAAACCTCTTAGGCAGAATTCTCATAATTTTCTTCACAATAGATGAGTCCTTCTTGTTCTTCCCATAACTTCTCAGGTTGTTTACAGCATTAATAACCCTGGTGAAGAACTCTTGGACTGTCTCATGTTTATGCATTCTGAGAGATTCATATCTCTCCTTGAAAACTTGAAGCTTGGCCTCCTTCATACTACCATCACCTTCATAGACTTGCTGCAATCTGTCTCATATCTCCTTAGCAGATTTGCAATCCATAACTTTAGCATATTCAGCTTTTTTCAATGCTGAAATGATGATGTTTGAGGCCTTCCCATTTATCTCAAACTGCCTTAATTCCTCTGAGGTTAGATCTTTACCTTCTTTTGGGGGCACAAAACCCTCCTATATAGATTTCACCACGTTCATGCCCATGGTTGCAAATACCACCTGCATTCTCGCTCTTCACATATGGTAGTTGGTTCTGTTGAAGATTGGAACCTTCTTGCTATAAGTAGTGCTAGTGCTGGTACTGGCATTCATTTCTTAGTATGCTGAACAAGTTAAAACTTCTGAAACCCTTAAAACTAGTACACCAAGCTATTAAGCTTCAAACTGGTGAACTTGTACTCTGATACCAATTGAAGTTCCCAACTTCACCCTAAGATCTACTAGTCTGTAATACTGAGAGGGGGGTGAATGAGTATTACACCCTTTAAATGGTAGGTGAACAACTTCAAACTCTTCTCAGAAATGAACTTTTTCTCAGATTCAACTAAGGTAGATCTATTGTTCCCTACTAGTCACAATAGTCCCCAAAGTTACCTTTTAGACAGCTTGCCTATTACACGGATTGGTTGTTCTTGATTAGGTCTTCTTTTAGGTTATAGGTTTGATGATTCTTTAGCTTTGTTCATAACTTAATTCAAAACACAGAATGTAAATTCAAAGCAAGGACACAAGAGATTTACGTGGTTCTACCCATGAGACATACTCCACGGTGGTAGGGATTCTTCCTCTACTGAGACAATCCACTATACTTGAGAATATCAGTGTGGTATCCCCTATGATTGCAATGGATGTCTTAATCTTCTACTCCTTTCACTATTACAAACACAAAGCAATCACAATACAAAGAGTGCCACTTACTGTGTCTACCCTTATTCTAGCTTGTCTTGCCTCTGTTTGATTTGAATAGGCTACTTCATTGCCGCTTGGAAGATCACCAAAACACTCTCTAACCTCTCTTGAAGAAATCTGAAAATTCGTTGAGTTCTCTCATATGCTTCGTCGAATTTCTTCTCTAGGTTGTCTTACACAACTCCTGTTTTCACCGTCTCACTGTCTCACCATCTCACAGTCTCACCCGTTTCCTGGTCTCACCGTCTCACTGGCTCACAGTCTCCCTCTTTTTCTAGTCTTATCGTCAAACCGTCTCTTGGTCTCACGTCTCACCATTTCTGGTCTCACATCTCACCGATTCTGGTCTCATGTCTCACCTTGTCTCATGCCTCACCTGATCTCACATCTCACCTGGTCTCACGTCTCACCTGGTGATGTTCCCGACTTCCCCCTAGGATCTACTAGTTTGTGATACTGAGTGGAGCGGTGAATCAGTATCACCACAATTCGCAATTCACAGGTAAGTGAACAATTTCAATCTCTTTTTAAAAGTGAACTCTTTCTCACACTCGACTAAGGTGGATATATTGCTACCTACTAATCACAATAGTCTCCAAAGTCACCTTTCAGACACCTTGCCTAATAGACAATATGGATGTTCTTGTTTAGGTCTTTGTTAGGTTATATGTACTTTAGCTGCGTTCACAACTCAATTCAAAACACTGAACGTAAAGCAAATTAAGGACACACTAGATTTACATGGTTTTGTCAACGTGACGTACATCCACGGTGGTAAGGACTCTCCCTCTACCGAGACTATCCACTATACTTGTGAATACAGATTATAATGGATGTCTTTAATTCTCTGCTCCTTTCACTATTGCAATTACTAAGCAAGTACAATACAAAGAGTGTCACTTACTATGTTTACCCTTCTTCTAGTTTGTCTTGCCTCTGTTGAATTGAAAGGCTGCTCTACTATCGCTTAAAAGTTCACCGCAATGCTCACTAACTTCTCTTGAAGAAGTCTGGAAATACTGATTCACCCTCCCTCTCAGTATCATAGACTAGTAGATCCTAGGGTGAAGTTGGGAACTTCACATGATGAATGACTCCATTGGTTGAAAGAAGTAAACATATTTAGAGTATCAAAGATGTAGAAGTTTGCTTGTTGCAATTAATATACTAGGTAGTTTAGGCACAAAATTTAATTTCATGATCATTGGATCAAAAAGTGTGTTTGGAATCAAAGAAGGACCCTTGCTAACTAGGAATGAAGAGAGGGACATTTTGTTTTGGAATTCAACTAACTAATATCAATAAGAAAAGCTAAGTAAGATCAAGGACTCTATTGTTTGTTAGAATTGAATGAATTCGTGGTATAGATGGCGTATGGACATTATTTTTACAATGAATATAGTGGTTAATATAAGCACAAAATAAAATTTCATGGTTATTACAAGTAAAGGAACCCTTGGAACCAAAATTGAAGTCTTTTTGGCTTAAGGTGAATACAAAGTCTCATTATTTAGGAATTAAACAACTTAAATTTAGCACGAAATGCATACAAAGATGAATGACTCCACTGGTTGAAGGAAGTAAACATATTTAGAGTATTAATGGTGTGTAAATGAAGGACCTTATTAGCTTGAAGCGAATAGAAAGTCCCCTTATTTTGGAATAAAACCACTCAACATTTAAAGGAAATGCTAATCATGATGAATGACTCCTTTGGTTGAAGGAAGTAAACATATTTAGAGTATCAATGGTGTGTATGCTTACTTGTCGCCATTAATATGCTAGGTAGTTTAGGCACAAAATTTAATTTCATGATCATTGGATCAAAAAGTGTGTATGGAATCAAAGGAGGAGCCTTGGTAACTAGGAATGAAGGGAGGAACTCTTTATTTTGGAATTCAACTAACTGATATCAATAAGAAAAGCTAAGTAAGTTCAAGGACTCCATTGTTTGTTGGAATTGAATGAATTTGTGGTATAGATGGCATACGGTGAAGTTTCTGACTTCTCCCTAGGATCTACTAGTTTGTGATACTAAGAGGGGGGTGAATCAGTATCACCACAATTCGCAATTTGCAAGTAAGTGAACAACTTCAACCTCTTTTGAAAATTGAACTCTTTCTCAGACTCGACTAAAGTAGATCTATTGCTACCTACTAATCACAATAGTCCCCAAAGTCACCTTTCAGACACCTTGCCTAATAAACAATTCAGATGTTCTTGTTTAGGTCTTCATTAGGTTACGGGTTGACTGATACTTTAGCTGCGTTCACAACTCAATTCAAAACACAGAACATAAAGCAAATTAAGGACACACGAGATTTACGTGGTTCTGTCAACGTGACGTACATCCACGGTGCTAGGAACTCTCCCTTACCGAGATTATCCACTATACCTGAGAATTCCAGTTATAATTGATGTCTTAATCTTCTACTCCTTTCACTATTGCAATTACTAAGCAAATACAATACAAAGAGTGTCACATACTGTGTCTACCCTTCTTCTAACTTGTCTTGCCTCTATTGAATTGAAAGGCTGCTCCACTATCGCTTAGAAGTTCACCGTAACGCTGTCTAACGTTGAGTTCTTTCCGATGCTTCGCTGAATTTCTTATCTACGTTGTTTCACACAACCCCTGCTTTCACTGTCTCACGGTCTTACCAATCTCCTTGTCTCACGATCTCACTATCTGTTTCTCTCTCTCTCTTATCCTCAGATTTCTCTATCTTCGTCCACCCGTTTCAGCTCGGATCTAGTGTCACTCATTCCCGATCTGGTCTCGTCTTACCCATTTCTCTCTCTTGCCATGTCGTTTCTTCGTCGACTGTTGGTGTGCCGGTGGTCTGTCATCACGCACGGGTTTCTTTCTCTTTTCTACCGACGGTCACTTTTCGACAATTCTCTCTCTTCCGTGATGTTCTGCCGTCGCTCCTTTTTTCTGATTTTTGGCCGTCGTCTCTCTTTCTCTCTCTTGACGGGCTCTTGTTCTTCATTCAGCCCTACCGTTGACCTCTCCTATTTTTGACAGCTGACCTCTCCTCTTCTTCCTTTTTTTCTCTCATTCGTCCGATGGCTACTTCGTTTTCTCTCTCTTCCAAGTGTTTTTATCTCTTCATCCAATGACTTCATTGTGTGGATACTGTTCACTCGACAGCTGCACTGTTCACGATGACTGCTTCTTTTCTATTTTGCCGTTCCCTGTTCTGCCGTTTGCTTGTCGTCAGTGTGCTTTGGCCATATGTTGTGTTTTTCTGTTTTCTCTATTTGGCTGTCCACACACTTTTGTGTTTTACCGTATATTCAATTGTGTTGGCCTTACCCTAGTTTTGTCTTCCAAGGCCTTTATATACGTTCTTCCATGAAACCCTAATAGGGCTTACTTGCGGCGAATTTATTGTCTTGCCCTTATGTGACAGATTTACTTTCTTGCCCTTGCGTAATGGATTTACTTTCTTGTCCTTCCATGTGGCTTTACTTTCTTGCACACTTAAACCTAGTTGACAACAATTACAACCTATACAAGGATGTGGGAACAACAATCTCCCCCTTTGTTTGAACTCCCCCTAAATATGCACTCCCCTTTTTTTAATAGTTCCCCCTGTACTATTGCTTCTCTCCCCCTTTGCCAACCAATTACAAATTTGAAAAACTCGCAAAGTAGAGATGGAGTATTCACCTTCTTTTCAGGCTTGAGGAGGCATTCGCACAGACAGACTCATTTTGTGCTTTTCAAATAGCTCTATGGACAGAGATTTAGTTAGATCTTATGTAGCCTCTTCAACAGATTTAGGTTCAACTTATTAGAGTAAAGCAGTAGCTCCTACAATTCTTCTTCTTGTTGTAACTCCTGTTGATGGGTCACCTATGATCTGATTTTCTTGATGAGCACCGGTCCACGTTTTCTTTGGCTTTCTTTCTTGCACAGTTTAAGTTGCAAGAGGATCTCTTTCTTCATCAATCACATACAAATTTCCAGCTATTCTTTTCCCAGCTGCAACAGTGTTGCCTTCTTTACTCTTTACCTGGCAACCAGTTTTTGTGAATATTACCTTATGGTCTTCATAGCATAGTTTGTTGACAGTTGCTAGATTGTATGTGAGTCCTTCAATGTGCAAAACAGCTTTCAACTTTTCTCTTCCAATGTTTACTGACTCCTGACCATTGATGTTCAGTGAATCATCATTGCCAAACTTGATTCTGCCTTCTCTTGACCTGTTTAGCTTTGACAATTTACTCTTGTTTCCCGTCATGTGTGAAGTGCATCCATTGTCAAGGATCCACTACTTATCCTTGTAGTCAACTTTGAGTGCAAATTCAGCTATATTAGCCACCTCCCTTTTTGTTCTATATTCCTTCTTTTGAACTAGCTAGAAGATAGCTTTATCCTTTTTCTCAACTTTGACTACACTGCTTGAGGGAGAAGTGTCATGCATCTCTTGGCATTATGGCCATCTTGCCTGCACCTTTCACACTATTCCAAGTCTACCAATATAGTAAACTCGTTCTTTGAAACCATTGGTTTGGGCTTCCACTAACACTCCTTGTCAATGTGTCCTTGCCTTTCACATTATTCATGTAGTAGCTATGGGCTGCTACTCTTTAACCACATACATCATTTTTGGCCCTGGATTTGGTTTGATAACTGTCTTCTCTTCTTTAGTTACCTTCTCCTGAGTCACAACCTTCTCTTTCAACTTCTGTGGCAAAGTCTCATTGTCTTTAGGTTGTGCAACATCAAATTGCTGCACTTTCTCTTGATTCTTCTTTTCTCTTGTAGAGCTTGTTTCTCCTATCACTTCAACCTTCGGCAAATTCTTCTCACTCTTTTTGAGTTGTTGCTGAAGTCTCAGCAACTCTATCTCTATTTCCTCAATTGTTGATGTCCTTGAGCCAAGCTCTATTGTAAGGTCTTCACATATTTTGATCTGTTCTTCAAATCTTCTCTTCAAGTCAATATGTTCAGCCCTTATTTCATCCTTCTGACTTTCAGCTTCCTCAGACTTTGCTTCAACTTGTTTTATATGGGCCTCCAAGCTTTTTATGGTTCTGCCCCTTCTGATTATCTCCTTTGAAGCTGCTTCCAGCTCAGCTTCAAGACCTGGCTCTTCTTCATCAACCACCTCTTCCTCTTCAAAGGTTGAACTACCACTTTGAGCTGATGCCATAAAGGCATACTCATTTGATGAGTCATCGTCGACTATTGGTGTGCCGATGGTCTGTCGTCACGCACGGGTTTCTTTCTCTTTTCTGCTGATGGTCCCTTTTCGACAGTTCTCTCTCTTCCATGACGTTCTGCCATCGCTCCCCTTTTTTGATTTTTGGTCGTCGTCTCTCTTTCTCTCTCTCGACGGGCTCTTGTTCTTCGTTCAGCCCGATCGTCAACCTCTCCTATTTTGGACAGCCGACCTTTCCTCTTCTCCCTTTTTTGCTCTCCTTCGTTCGACGGCTACTTCATTTTCTCTCTCTTCCCGTCGATGGCTTCTTTTCTCTCTCTTCCAAGTGTTTTCTCTCTCTTCGTCTAATGGCTTCACTGTGTGGATACTATTTACTCGACGATTGCACTGTTCACAACGGCTGCTTCTTTTCTATTTTGCCGTCCCCTGTTCTGCCGTCCACTTGCCATCGGTGTGCTTTTGGCCATATGTTGTGTTTTTCTGTTTTCTCTATTTGGCTATCCACACACTTTTGTGTTTTGCCGTATATTCAATTGTGTTGGCCTTACCCTAGTTTTGTCTTCCAAGGCCTTTATATACTTTCTTTCATGAAACCCTAATAGGGCTTACTTGTGGTGAATTTACTGTCTTGCCTTTATGCGGCAGATTTACTTTCTTGCCCTTCCATGTGGCTTGACTTTCTTGCACACTTAAACCTAGTTGACAAGAATTACAACCCATACAAGGCTGTGGGAACAACATATGGACATTATTTTTACATGAATATACAGGTTAATATTAGCATAC
This sequence comes from Ceriops zippeliana, assembly GCA_037897445.1. Taxonomy (NCBI): domain Eukaryota; kingdom Viridiplantae; phylum Streptophyta; class Magnoliopsida; order Malpighiales; family Rhizophoraceae; genus Ceriops; species Ceriops zippeliana. The sequence goes on along the minus strand of JBAPLH010000131.1, from coordinate 200,963 downwards.
AAAATAATTTCATGGTCATTACAAGAAAAGGAGCCCCTGGAAACAAAATAGGAGTCTTTATAGATTAAGGTGAATAGAAAGTCTCATTATTTACTAATTATACAACTTAAATTTAGCACGAAATGCAAACAAAAGTAAATGACTCCTTTGGATGAAGGAAGTAAACATATTTAGAGCATGAATGGTGTGTAAAAGGAGGACCGTATTAGCTTGTGGCAAATAGAAAGTCCCTATATTTTGGAATAAAACCACGAAACATTGGATGGAACTGCTAGCCATGATGAATGACTCCTTTGGTTGAAGGAGGTAAACATATTTAGAGTATCAATGGTGTGTAAGCTTGCTTGTTGCAATTAATATACTGGGTAGTATATGCATAATATTTAATTTCATGATCATTGCATCAAAAAGTGTGTTTGGAACCAAAGGAGGAGCCATGCTAACTAGGAATGAAGTGAGGGACTCTTTATTTTGGAATTCAACTAACTTAGGGTATCAATAAGAAAAGCTATGCAAGATCAAGCATTCCATTGTTTGTTGTAATTGAATAAATTCGTGGTATAGATGGCGTATAGACATTATTTTTACAATGAATATAGTGGTTAATATAAGCAAAAAAATATAATTTCATGGTTATTACAAGTAAAGGAACCCTTGGAACCAAAAAAGGAGTCTGTTTGGCTCAAAGTGAATAGAAAGTCACATTATGTAGGAATTAAACCACTTAAAATTACCACGAAATGCACACAAGGATGAATGACTTTTCTAGTTGAAGGAAGTAAACATATTTAGAGAATTAATGGTGTGAAAGATTGCTTGTTGCAATTAATATACTATGTAGTTTTGGCACAAAATTTAATTTCATGGTTATTGCATCAAAAAGTGTGTTTGAAACCAAAGGATGAGCCTTGCTAACAAGGAATGAAGAGAGGGACTTTTTATTTTGGAATTCAACTAACTAATATCAATAAGAAAAGCTAAGTAAGATCAAGGACTCCATTGTTTGTTGGGATTGAATGAATTCATGGTATATATGGACATTATTACAATGAATATAGTGGTTAGTATAAGCACAAAATATGATTTCATGGTTATTACAAGTAAAGGAACCCTTGGAACCAAAAGAGGAGTCTGTTTAGCTCAAGGTGAATACAAAGTCTTAATATTTAGGAATTAAACCACATAAATTTAGCACAAAATGCAAACAAAGATGAATGACTCCTCTGGTTGAAGGAAGTAAACATATTTAGAGTATTAATGGTGTGTAAACTTGCTTGTTGCATTTAATATACAAGGTAGTTTAAGCACAAATTTTAATTTTATGATCATTGCATAAAAAAGTGTGTTTGCTACCAAAGGAGGAGCCTTGTTAACTAGGAATGAAGACAGAGACTAATTATTTTGGAATTCAACCAATTAATATCAATAAGAAAAGCTAAGTATGATCAAGGACTCACATTTTATGTTGGATTCGAATGAATTCATGGTTTAGATGGCATATGGACATTGTTTTTACAATGAATATAATGGTTAATATAAGCACAAACAATAATTTCATGGTCATTACAGGAAAAGGAGCCCTTGGAACCAAAATGGAGTTTTTTAGCTTAAGGTGACTAGAAAGTCTCATTTTTTAGAAATTAAACAACTTAAATTCAGCACGAAATACAAACAATGATGAATGACTCCTTTTGTTGAAAGAAGTAAACATATTTAGAGTATGAATGGTGTGTAAAAGAAGGACCTTATTAGCTTGAGGCGAACAGAAAGTCCCCTTATTTTGGAATAAAACCATGCAACATTGGAAGGAAATGCTAACCATGAAGAATGACTCCTTTGGTTGAAGGAAGTATACATATTTAGAGTATCAATGATGTATAAGCTTGCTTATTGCAATTAATATACTAAGAATGAAGAGAGAGACTTTTTATTTTCATGATCATTGGATCAAAAAGTGTGTTTGGAACCAAAGGAGGAGACTTGCTAACTAAGAATGAAGAGAGAGACTTTTTATTTTTGAATTCAACTAACTAATATCAATAAGAAAAGCTAAGTAAGATCAAGGACTCCATTGTTTGTTAGAATTGAATGAATTCGTGGTATATAGATGGCGTATGGACATTATTTTTACAATGAATATAGTGGTTAATATAAGCACAAAATAAAATTTCATGGTTATTACAAGTAAAGGAACCCTTGGAACCAAAATTGGAGTCTTTTTGGCTTAGGGTGAATACAAAGTCTCATTATTTAGGAATTAAACAACTAAAAATTTAGCATGAAATGCATACAAAGATGAATGACTCCTCTGGTTGAAGGAAGTAAACATATTTAGAGTATTAATGGTGTGTAAATGAAGGACCCTATCACCTTGAGACAAATAGAAAGTTCCCTTATTTTGGAATAAAACTACTCAACATTTAAAGGAAATGCTAACCATGATGAATGACTCCTTTGGTTGAAAAAAGTAAACATATTTAGAGTATCAATGGTGTGTATGCTTGCTTGTTGAAATTAATATGCTAGGTATTTTAGGCACAAAATTTAATTTTATGATCATTGGATCAAAAAGTGTGTATGGAATCAAAGGAGGAGCCTTGCTAACAAGGAATGAAGAGAGGAACTCTTTATTTTGGAATTCAACTAACTAATATCAATAAGAAAAGCTAAGTAAGTTCAAGGACTCCATTGTTTGTTAGAATTGAATGAATTCATGGTATAAATGGCGTATGGACATTATTTTTACAATGAATATAGAGGTTAATATTTGCATACAAAATAATTTCATGGTCATTACAAGAAAAGGAGCCCTTGGAAACAAAATAAGAGTCTTTTTAACTTAAGGTGAATAGAAAGTCTAATTATTTACTAATTAAACAACGTAAATTTAGCATGAAATGCAAACAAAGATAAATGACTCCTTTGGATGAAAGAAGTAAACATATTTAAACCATGAATGGTGTGTAAAAGGAGGAGCATATTAGCTTGTGGCAAATAGAAAGTCCCCTTATTTTGGAATAAAACCATGAAATATTGGATGGAACTGCTAGCCATGATGACTCCTTTGGTTGAAGGAGGTAAACATATTTAGAGTATCAATGGTGTGTAAGCTTGCTTGTTGCAATTAATATACTGGGTAGTATACAAAATTTAATTTCATGATTATTGTATTAAAAAGTGTGTTTGGAACCAAAGGGGGAGCCTCGCTAACTAGGAATGAAGTGAGGAACTCTTTATTTTGGAATTCAACTAACTAATACAAATAAAAAAAGCTATGTAAGATCAAAGACTCCATTGTTTGTTGGAATTGAATGAATTCGTGGTATAGATGGTGTATGGACATTATTTTTATAATGAATATAGTGGTTAATATAAGAAAAAAATATAATTTCATGGTTATTACAAGTAAAGGAACCCTTCGAACCAAAAAAGGAGTCTATTTGGCTCAAGGTGAATAGAAAGTCTCATTATGTAGGAATTGAACCACTTAAAATTACCACGAAATGCACACAAGGATGAATGACTTCTCTGGTTGAAGGAAGTAAACATATTTAGAGAATTAATGGCCTATAAACTTGCTTGTTCGAATTAATTTCATTGTCACTACATCAAAATTTAATTTCATGGTCACTGCATCAAAAAGTGTGTTTGGAACCAAATGAGGAGCCTTGCTAACTAGGAATGAAGAGAGGGACCTTTTATTTTGGAATTCAATTAACTAATATCAATAAGAAAAGCTAAGTAAGATCAAGGACTCCATTGTTTGTTGGGATTGAATGAATTCGTGGTATAGATGCCGTAGGGACATTATTTTTACAATGAATATAGTGGTTAGTATAATCACAAAATATAATTTCATGGTTATTACAAGTAAAGGAACCCTTAGAACCAAAAGAGGAGTCTGTTTAGCTCAAGGTGAATAAAAAGTCTCAATATTTAGGAATTAAATCACATAAATTTAGCACAAAATGCAAACAAAGATGAATGACTCCTCTGGTTCAAGGAAGTAAACATATTTAGAGTATTAATGGTGTGTAAACTTGCTTGTTGCATTTAATATGCAAGGTAATTTAGGCACAAAATTTAATTTTATGATCATTTCATAAAAAAGTGTGTTTGGAACCAAAAAAGGAGTATTGTTAACTAGGAATGAAGAGAGGGACTCTTTATTTTGGAATTCAACCAATTAATATCAATAAGAAAAGCTGAGTAAGGTCATGGACTCACATTTTATGTTGGATGAAGTTCCTAACTTCTCCCTAGGATCTACTAGTTTGTGATGCTAAGAGGGAGTTGAATCATTATCACCACAATTCGCAATTCGCATGTAAGTGAACAACTTCAACCTCTTCTTAAAAGTAAACTCTTTCTCAGACTCAACTAAGGTAGATCTATTGCTACCTACTAATCACAATAGTCCCCAAAGTAACCTTTTATACACCTTGCCTAATAGACAATTCAAATGTTCTTGTTTAGTTCTTCGTTAGGTTATGGATTAGCTGATACTTTAGCTGCATTCACAACTCAATTCAAAACACAGAACATAAAGCAAATTAAGGACACACGAGATTTACGTGGTTTCGTCAACGTGACGTACATCCACGGCGGTAGGGACTCTCCCTTACCGAGACTATCCACTATACTTGAGAATTCCAATTACAATGGATGTCTTAATCCTTTGCTCCTTTCAATATTGCAATTACTAAGCAAGTACAATACAAAGAGTGTCACTTACTATGCCTACCCTTCTTCTAGCTTGTCTTACCTCTGTTGAATTGAAAGGCTGCTCCACTGTCACTTAGAAGTTCACCGCAACGCTTTCTAACCTCTCTTGAAGAAATTTGGAAATACATTGAGTTCTTTTCGATGCTTTGTTGAATTCCTTCTCTACGTTGTCTCACACAGCTCCTGCTTTCACCGTCTCACGGTGTCTCACCTATCTCTTATTTCACGATCTCACTGTCTCATGGCTTGCCTCACGTATGTTTCTAGTTTGCCCTTGTCCATTTCATACCTCCTTTTCAGTATCAGATTTTCTCCCTTTTTTGCCGCTCACTGTTCATCGGCTATCGACTCCCCTGTTCTGGTTGTATACCTCTTTTCTCTCTCTTCCAACGGTTGTCTCAAATTTTCTCTCTTTCTCTCGTGTTCTACTGACAATCTCTCTCTTTTCATCCAGCCAGATCTCTCTCACCGTCTAGCCGGATCTATCTCACCGTCCACTCTGTTTTGTCGTCGACTCGCTTTGCCATCAATTTTTCTCTCTTTCTCTTGTGTTCTGCCAACAGTCTCTCTCTCTCTTCATCCAGTTGGATCTCTCTCACCGTTCAGCCGGATCTGTCTCACTGTCCACTTTGTTTTGTCGTTGACTCGCTTTGCCTTCCAGTTCCCTTTTAGCCGTTTCTCTATTTTTTGATCGTCTGTTTCTCTCTCTACCTCTTTGCCATATTGTCTCTTCGCCGACCGCTGGTGTGCTAGTGGTGTGTTGTTCCTCATGGGTTTCTCTCTCTTTTCGTCACACAGTTTGCTCTGATTTGCTCAATCTGTAGACCTCTCCTCTTTTCCGATGATGATTTCTTTTTCTCTCTCTTTCTGTCAAGAGCTTCTCTCTCTTCTTTGGGTGTATTTTGGGCATATCGGTGGTGTGCTAGTTTTTTCTTTTTTTTGGTCCCCTTCTCTCCTTCACCCGACAATGGTTTCGATTTTCTCAATTACCGACCTCCTCTTTTCTATTTTGTCGACCCCTATTCTGCCATTCTCTTGCCATCAGTGGGCTTTGGCCGTGTGTTGTGTTTTTTTATTTTCTCTATTTGGTCATCCATACACTTTTGTGTTTTGCTGTGTATTCAATTGTGTTGGCCTTTCCTTAACTTTGTCTTCCAAGCTCTTTATATACTCTCTTCCATAAAACCTTAATATGGCTTACGTGGCGGATTTACGTTCTTGCCCTTAGGCAGCAGATTTACTTTCTTGCCCCTCCATATGGCTTTACTTTTACTTTGTTGCCCTTCCATTTGGCTTTACTTTCTTGCACACTTAAACCTAGTTGACAACAATTACAACCCATACAAGGCTGTGGGAACAACAATCTCCTCCTTTGTAATTGTTGGCAACACTTATAACAAAAGCCACTATGTAGCAGTTTCAACTCGTACTAAATATACACTTCCCCTTTTTTAACAGCTCCCCCTGCGCTATTGCTTCTCTCTCCCTTTGCCAACCAATTACAAATTTGAAAAACTCGCAAAGTAGAGATTGAGGATTCACTTGATTTTCAAGCTTAAGGAGGTGTTCACACAGACAGACTCATTCTGTGCTTTTCAAAACAACTCTATGGATAGAGATTTAGTTAGATCTTGTGTAGCCTCTTCAACAGATTTAAGTTCAACTTGTGAGAGTAAAGCAGTAGCTCCCACAATTCTTCTTCTTTTTGGGTCACCTATGATTTGATTTTCTTGATGAGCACCGGTCCATGTTTTCTTTAGCTTTCTTTCTTGCACAGTCTTAGTTGCAAGTGGATCTCTTTCTTCAACAATCACATACAAATTTTCAGCTGTTCTCTTCCCGGCTGCAATAGTATTACCTTCTTTACACTTTACTTGGCAACCTGTTTTTGTGAATATTACCTTATGGTTTTCATTGCATAGTTTGCTAACAGGTGCTAGATTATATTTGAGTCCTTCAACGTGTAGAACATCTTTCATCTTTCCTCTTCCAATATATACTGACCCCTGACCATTGATGTTGAGTGAATCATCATTGCCAAACTTGACTCTGCCTTCTCTTGACTTGTTTAGCTTTGACAATTTACTCTTGTCTCTCGTCATGTGTGAAGTGCATCCACAATTAAAGATCCACTGCTTATCCTTGCAATCAGCCTTTAGTGCAATTTCAGCTATATTAGCCACCTCTCTTTTTGCTCTATATTCCTTCTTTTGAACTGGCTGGAAGATAGCTTTCTCCTTTTTCCTCCTGATGGGTCACCTATGATTTGATTTTCTTGATGAGCACCGGTCCATGTTTTCTTTGGCTTTCTTTCTTGCACAGTCTTAGTTGCAAGAGGATCTCTTTCTTCATCAATCACATACAATTTTCAGCTGTTCTCTTCCCAACTGCAACAGTATTACCTTCTTTACTCTTTACCTGGCAACTTGTTTTTGTGAATATTACCTTATGGTTTTCATTGCATAGTTTGCTAACAGGTGCTAGATTATATTTGAGTCCTTCAACGTGTAGATCATCTTTCATCTTTCCTCTTCCAATATTTATTGACCCCTGACCATTGATGTTGAGTGAATCATCATTGCCAAACTTGACTCTGCCTTCTCTTAACTTGTTTAGCTTTGACAATTTACTCTTGTCTTTCGTCATGTGTGAAGTGCATCCACAATTAAGGATCCACTGCTTATCCTTGCAATCAGCCTTTAGTGCAATTTTAGCTATATTAGCCACCTCTCTTTTTGCTCTATATTCCTTCTTTTAAATTAGCTGGAAGATAGCTTTCTCCTTTTTCTCATCTTTGACTGCACTTCTTGTTTTCATTGTGCCATTGAGTGCCTTCTCTTGTTCAGGGAGAAGTGTCATGCATCTCTTGGCATTATGGCCATCCTGCCTGCACCTTTCACACTGTTCCAAGTTTGCCAATATAGCAAACTTGTTCTTTGAAACTACTAGTTTGGGCTTTCCCCAACAATCCTCGTCAGTGTGTCCTTGCCTTTTACAGTATGTTCAAGAACTCACGACAGGTGTTCTCCTCTGAGTTTTGTATTATCTCCCCCTGTATACAATGTAGTATCTTTTTAAGTTGGAGATATATACTGGCCTTCTCCACTAGCCGTTACTCGCCTTATGACCCTAAACTCCACAATAAAGGCAATGACCTTGAAACTGCCTCTTATTCGGTCTGATCACAGCTTGTCTTCTTCTGTTCATCACTTGCTGTATAGGCAATGTAACTGGCTTCTTTGCTTGTGTGACTTTCATTTCAGTCACCTTCTTCTCCTTCTTCTGTTCAGCTGTAGCCCTTTGCTGGCTAACTTTCTTTTCTTTCTGAGACATAGCAGCTATGGGCTGCTGCTCTTTAACCACATACATCATTTTTGACCCTGGCTTTGGTTTGATAACTGTTTTCTCTTCTTCAGTTATCTTCTCCTGAGTCACAGCCTTCTCTTTCAACTTATGTGGCAAAGTCTCATTCTTCTTTTCTCTTGTAAAGCTTGTTTCTCCTGTCACTTCAAACTTCTGCAAGTTCTCCTCACTCTTTTTGAGTTGTTGCTGAAGTCTCAGCAACTCTATCTCCATTTCTTCAATTGTTAAAGTCCTTGAGCGAAGCTTTATTGTAAGGTCTTCACATATTTTGATCTGTTCTTCAAATTTTCTCTTCAAGTCAATATGTTCAGCGCTTATTTCATCCTTTTGACTTTCAGCTTCCTCAAACTTTGCTTCAACTTGTTTTATGTGAGCCTCTAACCTTCTTATGGTTCTGCCTCCTCTAATTATCTCCTTTGAAGCTGCTTCCAACTCAGCTTCAAGATCTGGTTCTTCTTCATTAACCTCCTCTTCCTCTTCAGAGGTTGAACTACCACCTTGAGCTGATGCCATAAAGGCATGTTCATCTGATGAGTCTTCATCTTCCTCCTCATAAGCTTTTTGATCTGACTTATATAAATCTTGAATAAGCCTCTTTTCTTCTTTTGTGGGTTGGCAGTCTTCTTGCTGGACTTCTTTGATTTGAATGATGGTCTTCTCCATTTTGAATTCAGCTCATCATCACCATCCTCATCTTTATCATCAAGTTTCACTTTGCACTGAGAAGCAAAGTGTCCAATCTGCCCACAACCATAACATCTTAAGGATAACTGTCCTTTTCCCTTCTTAGGCCCATTATTGAATTTCCTTGTAAAGTAAGCTAATACTTCACCTTTACTTTCTTCCTCATCATCATCCTCACTGGATGATTCTTCTCTTCTTTTATCTTTAAGTGCTTCATAACTTTAAAAGTTGCCTCCTTTGATACCTTCGTTGTTGCAGAGCTTTCAGCTGACTTTATCCTCATCTCATATGCAATGAGATTGCACTGGAGATCATACAGAGACATAGAATTAAGATCTTTACTCTCCTCTATGGCTGCTACCTTTGAGGCAAACCTCTAAGCTAGAATTCTCAAACTTTTCTGCATAATTGATGAGTCCTTCTTGTTCTTCCCATGACTTCTTAGGTCGTTTATAGCGTCAATAACCCTAGTGAAGAACTCTTAGACTGTCTCATTTTTCTGCATTCTGAGAGATTCATATCTCTCCTTGAAAACTTAAAGCTTGGCCTCCTTTATTCTGCCATCACCTTCATAGACTTTTAGCAATCTGTCCCATATCTCCTTGAAAGATTTGCAGTCCATAACTTTAACATACTCAGCATTTGTCAATGCTGAAATGATGAAATTTGAGGCCTTCCCATTTATCTCAAATTGCCTTAATTCCTCTGAAGTTAGATCTTTACCTCCTTTTGGAGCCGCAAAACACTCCTGTACGGATTTCACCACGTTCATGCCCATGGTTGCAAATATCACTTGCATTCTTGCTCTCCACATATGGTAGTTGGTTCCGTTGAAGATTGGAACCTTCTTGCTGTAATTGGTGCTAGTGTTGGTACCGGCCGTCGCTCTCCTTCCCATCGATGGCTACCATTTTCTCTCTCTCTTCCAAGTGTTTGACGGTTTCTCTCTCTAGGTTTTGCCCTACTGGATACACTGTTCAATTTTCGACAATATTGTTCAATTTTTGACGATACAAAAAATTCCGACAATACTATTTAATTTCGATGAAACTGTTTACTATGACTACTCTTCTTTTATAGGTGGTGTTCTTCTGTGTAGGGTTTAGTGTTCTCTTTGGTTGGTCAATTGTCTAGGTTCTATTGAATGCTCAATATTGCTGACACCTTGTTCTTTGTCTTCTAAGACCTTTATATATCTCTTCCATGAAACCCTAATAGGGCTTACGTGGCCGATTTACGTTCTTGCCCTTACGCGGCGGATTTACTTTCTTGCCCCTCCATGTGAATTTACGTTTGTGCCCTTCTATGTGGATTTACCTTCTTACCCTTTCATGTGGTTTTACTTTCTTGCACACTTAAACCTAGTTGACAACAATTACAACCCATATAAGGCTGTGGGAACAACAATCTCCCCTTTTGTAATTGTTGGCAACACTCATAACAAAAGCCACTATGTAGCTAAATATGCACTCCCCCTTTCTTAACAACTCTCCTTGCACTGTTGCTTCTCTCCCCCTTTGCTAACCAATTACAAATCTGAAAAAAACTTGCAAAGTGGAGATGGAGGATTCATTTGAACTTCAGGCTTGAGGAGGCATTTGCACAGATAGACTCAATCTGTGCTTGTCAAACATCTCTGTGGACAGAGGTTTAGTTAGATATTATGTAGCCTCTCCAATAGATTTAGGTTCAACTTGTGAGAGTAAAGCAGTAGCTCCCACAATTCTTCTTCTTGTTATAATTCTTGCTGATCGGTCACCTGTGATCTGATTTTCTTGATGAGCACTGGTCCATGTTTTCTTTGGCTTTCTTTCTTGCACAATCTTAGTTACAAGAGGATATCTTTCTTCATCAATCACATACAAATTTTCAGCTGTTCTCTTCCCAGCTGCAACAGTATTGCCTTCTTTACTCTTTACCTAGCAACCTATTTTTGTGAATATTACCTTATGGTCTTTATTGCATAGTTTGCTGATAGATGCTAGATTATATCTGAGTCCTTCAACATGCAGAACATCTTTCAGCTTTCCTCTTCCAATGTGTACTGACCCCTGACCACTGATGTTGAGTGAATCATCATTGCCAAACTTGACTCTGCCTTCTCTTAACTTGTTTAGCTTTGACAATTTACTCTTGTCTCCCTTCATCTGTAAAGTGCATCCACTGTCAAGGATCCACTGCTTATCCTTGTAGTAAGCTTTGAGTGCAATTTCAGCTATATTAGCCACCTCCTTTTTAACTTTATATTCCTTCTTTTGAACTGGCTAGAAGATAGCTTTCTCCTTTTTCTCAGCTTTGACTGCACCGCTTGTTTTCACTGTGCCATTAAGTGCCTTCTCTTGCTTAGGGAGAAGTGTTCATGCATCTCTTGGCATTATGGCCATCCTGCCCGCACCTATCACACTACTCCAAGTTTGCCAATATAGCAAACTTGTTCTTTGAAATCACTGGTTTGGACCTCCACCAACAATCCTTGTCAGTGTGTCCTTGCCTTTTATAGTATGTGCAAGAACTCACAACAAGTGTTCTCTTCTGGATTCTATATTGTCTCCCCCTATATGCAACATCGTATCTTCTCAAGTTGGAGTCATATACTGACCTTCTCCACCAACAGTTACTCGCCTTATGACCTTAAACTCCACAATAAAGGCAATGACCTTAAAACTGCCTCTTCTTAGGTCTGATCACAACTTGTCTTCTTCTGTTCATCACTTGCTGTGTAGGCAAAGTAGCTGGCTTCTTTTCTTGGGTGACTTTCATTTTAGTCACCTTCTTCTCCTTCTTCTGTTCAGCCGTAGCCCTCTGCTGGCTGACTTTCTTTTCTCCATTTTTGTTTGCCACACTAGGTTGCTTCTTCAGATCTTCTTTATTCTCCACTATCTTCTCTTGAGTCACAACCTTCTCTTTCAACTTCTGTGGCACATTCTTATTACCTTTAGCCAATGCAGCCTCAGATTGCTGCACTTTCTCTTCATTCTTCTTTCCTTTTGCAGAACTTGTTTCTCCTATCATTTCAAGCTTCTGCAAGTTCTCTTCACTACTTTTGAGTTGTTGCTGAAGTCTCAGCAACTCCTTCTCCATTCTTTCAATTTTTGAAGCCCTTGAACCAAGCTCCATTGTAAGGTCTTCACATGTCTTGATTTGTTCTTCAAATCTTCTCTTCAAGTCAATATGCTTAGCCCTTATTTCATCCTTTTGACTTTCAACTTCCTCAGACTTAGCTTCAACTTGTTTTATATGGGCCTCCAACCTTCTTATGGTTCTGCCCCTATTGACTATCTCCTTTGAAGCTGCTTCCAGCTTAGCTTCAAGATCTGGCTCTTCTTCATCAACCTTTTCTTCCTCTTTAGAGGTTGAGCTACCACCTTGTGCTGATGCCATAAAGACATGCTTATCTAATGAGTCTTCATCTTCCTCCTCATCAACTTCTTTTGTCTGACTCACATAACTCTTGAATGAGTCTCTCTTCTTCCTTTGTAAGTTGGCAGTCTTTTTACTGGACTTCTTTGATTTGAATGATGATCTTCTCCATCTTGAATTTGGCTTATCATCATCATCCTCATCTTCTTCATCAAGCTTCACTTTGCACTTAAAAGCAAAGTGTCCAGTCTTCCCACAACGATAGCATCTCAAGGCCAATTGTCCTTTTCCTTTCTTAGACCCCTTTTTGAATTTCCTTGTGAAATAAGCCAATACTTCACCTTCACTTTCTTCCTCATCCTTATCATCATCCTCCTCACTAGATGATTCTTTCTCTTTTTTTATCTATAAGTGCTTCATAGCTTTGAAAGCTGCCTCCTTTGATACCTTTGTTGTTGTAGAGCTTTCAGCTGACTTTATCCTCATCTCATATGCAATAAGATTGCACTAGAGATCATGTAGAGAAAGTAAAGACCCAACCCCAGAGGAGTTAAAGCAGTTTGAGATAAATGGGAAGGCCTCAAATGTCATCATTTCAACATTAACAAATGTTGAGTATGTTAAAGTTATGGACTGCAAATCTGCCAAGGAAATATGGGACAGATTACAGAAAATCTATGAAGGTGATGGCAGAATGAAGGAGGCTAAGCTTCAAGTGTTCAAGGAGAGATATGAATCTCTCAGAATGCAAAAGAATGAGACAGTCCAAGAGTTCTTCACCAGGGTTATTGATGTTGTGAACGACCTAAAAAGTCATGGGAAGAACAAGAAGGACTCATCTGTTGTGAAGAAGATTCTGAGAATTCTGCCTGAGAGGTTTGCCTCAAAGGTAATAGCCATAGAGGAGAGTAGAGATCTTAATTCTATATCTGCAGCCACAAAACCTTCCTATACACATTTCACCACGTTCATACCCATGGTTGCAAATACCACTTGCATTCTTGCTCTCCACATATGGTAGTTGGTTCCATTGAAGATTAGAACCTTCTTGCTGTAAGTGGTGCTAATGCTGGTACCAGCTTTCATTTCTCAGTATGCTAAACAAGTCAAACTTCTAGATCCCTTCAAACTAGTACACTAAGCTGTTAAGCTTTAAACTGGTGAACCTGTGCTCTGATACCAATTGAAGTTCCCGACTTCTCCCTAGGATCTACTAGTTTGTGATACTGAGAGGGGGCTGAATCAATATCACCACAATTTGCAATTCACAAGTAAGTGAACAACTTCAATCTCTTCTTAAAAGTGAACTCTTTCTCAGACTCAACTAAGGTAGATCTATTGCTACCTAATAATCACAATAGTCCCTAAAGTCACCTTTTAAACACCTTACCTAATAAACAATACGTATGTTCTTGTTTAGGTCTTCGTTAGGTTATGGGTTGGTTGATACTTTAGCTACGTTCACAATTCAATTCAAAACACAAAACGTAAAACAAATTAAGGACACACGAGATTATGTGGTTCCGTCAATGTGACGTACATCCACGGTGGTAGGGACTTTTCCTCTACCGAGACTATCCATTATACTTGTGAATATAGGTTACAATGGATGTCTTTAATTCTCTGTTGCTTTCACTATTGCAATTACTAAGCAAGTACAATACAAAGAGTGTCACTTACTGTATCTACCCTTCTTCTAACTTGTCTTGCCTTTGCTGAATTGAAAGGCTACTCCACTATTGCTTAGAGTTCACCGCAATGCTCTTTAACCTCTCTTGAAGAAGTTTGGAATTACGTTGAGTTCAATGCTTCGCTGAATTCCTTCTCTACATTGTATCATACAATTTTTGCTTTCACCGTCTTATGGTCTCACTTGTCTGTTTCTCTCTCTCTTGCTGTCCAGCCGAATTTCTCTCTCTTCATCCGTCTTCGATTCTGCCAGTGGTTTCTCTCTCTTCATTTAGCCGGATCTATCTCACCGTCCAGTTGGATCTAATTTTGGTCGTATCGACTCCTCTGTTCCGGCCGTCTCCTCTTTCTCTCTCTCTCGATTGTTGTTCTTTGTTGCCATCAGTATCTCTCTTCTATGGCCGTTTGGTTTCTTCTTCCGCCGGTCTGCTTCGATTTGGTCGTCAGGTTTCTCTCTCTTCCCGATCTGGCCGTATAAGTCTTTGCCGTCCACCCACCTTTAGCTGTCCAGCCATGTCGAGTTTCTCACTCCAATGGATTGGTTTTTCACTCTCTCGTCACCTTCCTCAGCCGCCTTTCAGCTGTCTTACGTTCAACGTTCAGCCACCTCCTCTATCAATGTATTTGCCCTTTTTGCTCGATTTTCCGACTGTTGATGGTTGCATTTTCTTCTCCTTCCTATCGATGGCTGGTCAATTGTTTCGACCGTCCACCTTTGTTCTTTGTTCAACCCGGCCATCGATCGTCTCTCTCCTTCCTGTCGACGACTACCATTTCTCTCTCTCTTCCAAGTGTTTGAAGGTTTCTCTCTCTAGGTTTTGCCCTACCGAATACACTGTTTAATTTCTGATAATACTGTTCAATTTCCGACAATACTATTCAATTCTGACAATATTGTTCAATTCTGACGAAACTGTTCACTATGACTACTCTTTTCTTTTGCAGGTGGTGTTCTTCTGTGTAGGGTTTGGTGTTCTCTTTGGTTGGTCGGTTGTCTAGGTTTTGCTGAATGCTCAATATTGCCAAAACCCTGTTCTTTATCTTCCAAGATTTGTATATATCTCTTCCATGAAACCCTAATAAGGATTACGTGGCAGATTTACGTTCTTGCCCTTATGCGATGGATTTACTTTCTTGCCCCTCCATGCGGATTTACGTTCTTGCCCTTCCATGTGGATTTACCTTCTTACCCTTCCATGTGGCTTTACTTTCTTACACACTTAAACCTAGTTGACAACAATTACAATCCATACAAGACTGTGGGAACAACATTATTATATGAAAAGGAGCCCTTAGAACTAAAAAAGGATTCTTTTTAGCCTAAGGTGAATAGAAAGACTCACGATTTAGGAATTAAACAACTTAAATTTAGCAGAAAATGTAAACAAAGATGAAGGACTCTATTGGTTGAAGGAAGTAAACACATTTAGAGTATTAAAGGTGTGTAAAAGAGGGACCATATTAGCTTGAGGCGAATCAAAAGTCCCCTTATTTTGGAAAAGAACCACGTAACATTAGAAGGAAATGCTAACCATGATAAATGACTCCTTTGGTTGATAGAAGTAAACATATTTAGAGTATCAATGGTGTGTAAGCTTGCTTGTTGCAATTAATATACTTGGTAGTTGAGGCATAAAATTAATTTCTTGATCATTGCATCAAAAGGTGTGTTTGGAACCAAAGGAGGAGCCTTGCAATGTAGGAATGAAGAGAGGGACTCTTTATTTTGGAATTCAACTTACTAATATCAATAACAAAAGTAAAGTAAGATCAAGGACTCCATTGTTTGTTGGAATTGAATAAATTTATGGTATAGATGCCATATAGACATTATTTTTACAATGAATATAGTGGTTAATATAAGCGCAAAATATAATTTCATGCTTATTACAAGTAAAGGAACCCTTGGAACCAAGAAAGTAGTCTCTTTAGCATAAGGTGAATAGAAAGTCTCATTATTTAGGAATTAAACCACTTAAAATTAGCACGAAATGCAAACAAAGATGAATGACTCCTCTGATTGAAGGAAGTAAACACATTTATAGTATTAATGACATATAAACATGCTTGTTGAAATTGATATACAAGGTAATTTAGGCACAAAATTTAATTTCATGATCATTACATCAAAAAGTGTGTTTGGAACCAAAGGAGGAGCCTTGCCAACTAGGAATGAAGAGAGGGACTCTTTATTTTGCAATTCAACCAATTAATATCAATAATAAAAGCTAAGTAAGATTAAGGACTCCATTATTTGTTGGATTTGAATGAATTCAATGTTTAGATGGCGAATTGACATTGTTTTTACAAGGAATATAGTGTTTAATACAAGCACAAAAAATAATTTTGTGGTCATTACAAGAGAAGGAGCCCTTGGAACCAAAAAAGGAGTCCTTTTAGCATGAAATTCAAACAAAGATGAATGACTCATTTAGCTAAAGGAAGTAAACATATTTAGAGTATGAATGGTGTGTAAAAGAAGGACCGTATTAGCTTTAAGCGAATAGAAAGTCCCGTTATTTTGGAATAAAACCACACAACATTGGAAGGAAATGCTAACCATGATGAATAACTCCTTTGGTTGAAGGAAGTAAAGATATTTAAAGTATTAATGTTGTGTAAGCTTGCTTATTGCAATTAATATACTAGGTAATTTAGGCACAAAATTTAATTTCATGATCATTGCATCAAAAAGTGTGTTTGGAACCAAAGGAGGAGCCTTGCTAACTAGGTATGAAGATAGGAACTCTTTATTTTGGAATTCAACTAACTAATATCAATAAGAAAAGTTAAGTAAGATCAAGGACTCCATTATTTGTTGAAATTGAATGAATTCATGGTATAGATGGTGTATGTACATTATTTTTACAATGAATATAGTGGTTAATATAAGCAAAAAATATAATTTCATGGTTATTACAGGTAAAGGATCCCTTGAAACCAAAAAATGAGTGTTTTTAGCTCAAGGTGAATAGAATGTGTCATTATTTAGGAATTAAGCCACTTAAAATTAGCACGAAATGCAACAAAGATGAAAGACTTCTCTAGTTGAAGTAAGTAAACATATTTAGAGTATTAATGGCGTGGAAACTTGCTTGTTGCAATTAATATACAAGGTAATTTAGGCACAAAATTTAATTTCATGACCATTGCATCAAAAAGTGTGCTTGGAACCAAAGGAGGAGCCTTGTTGACTAGGAATGAATAGAGGAACTCATTATTTTGGAATTTAACCAATTAATATCAATAAGAAAAGCTAAGTAAGATAAAGGACTTGCGTTTTTTGTGGATTTGAATGAATTCATGGTTTAGATAGTGTATGGACATTGTTTTTACAATGAATATAGTGGTTAATAGAAGCACAAAAAGTAATTTCATGGTCATTACAGGAAAAGGATCCCTTGGAACCAGAAAAGGAGTCTTTGTAACTTAAGGTGAATAGAAAGTCTCATTATTTTGAAATTAAACAAATTAAATTCAGCACGAAGTGCAAACAACGATGAATGACTCCTTTGGTGGAAGGAAGAAAACATATTTAGTGTATCAATGGTGTGTAAAAGAAGGACCATATTAGCTTGAGCCGAATAGAAAGTCCCCTTATTTTGAAATAAGACTGCACAACATTTGAAGGAAATGCTAATGATGATGAATGACTCTTTTGATTGAAGGAAGTAAACATATTTAAAGTATCAATTGTATGTAGGCTTGCTTATTGCAATTAATATACTTGGTAGTGTAGGTACAAAATTTAATTTCATGGTCCTTACATCAAAAACCGTGTTGGGAACCAAAGGAGAAAGCTATCTTCAAGCCAGTTCAATGGAAAGAATATAAATTAAAAAGGGAGGTAGCTAATATAGCTGAAATTGCATTAAAGGCTAACTACAAGGATAAGCAGTGGATCCTTGATAGTGGATGCACTTCACACATGACAGGAGATAAGAGTAAATTATCAAAGCTAAACAAGTCAAGAAAAAGCAGAGTCAAGTTTGGCAATGATGATTCACTCAACATTAGTGGTTAGGGGTTAATAAATATTAGAAAAGGGAAGCTAAAAGATGTTCTGCACGTTAAAGGACTCAGATATAATCTAGCATCTATCAGTCAACTATGCAATGAAGACCATAAAGTGATATTTATAAAAACAAGTTGCCAAGTAAAGAGTAAAGAAGGCAATACTGTTGCAGCCAAGGAAAAGAACAACTGGAAATTTATATGTGATTGATGAGGACAAGACAAGCAGCTGTTTAGTAACCAAAGAAGAAGAAAATCAACTCTGGCATAAGAGGCTGGGACATTTATCACAAAAAAACATGAGGAAGCTGACCACTACTCATGCAATCAGAGACATTCCCGACCTCAGGAGAGAGAGAGAGAGAGTATGTTTGCTCATCATGCTCTAAAGGAAAACATGCCAGAAAGTAGTATAAGACCAAAGAGTTCAGTTCTGAAGCAGTGCTTGACATTATGCATACTAATTTGTGTGGATCGATGAGGACAAAAGGGTTGAATGATGAGAGGTACTTCATCTTGTTTGTTGATGATTATTCCAGAAAGACCTGCATCATGCACCTCAAACACAAGTCAAAAGTTCTAAATTGCTTCAAGAGATACAAAAGATTGGTTGAAAATGAGAGTGGAAGGAAGATCAAAGTATTGAGGTCAAATCAAGGCACTGAATTTACAAATGAAGCTTTTGAAGATTACCTTGAGAAGCATGGTATTTACCATCAGATGGCAGTAGCAAGAACACCTCAACAGAACGGGGTGGTAGAGAGGAAAAATAGAGCTGTGGTTGAAATGGCAAGAACTCTACTTCTGGAATCCAAGCTTCACACAAGATTTTGGACAGAAGCAACATTTACAGCTGTACATCTACTGAATAGAGTCTTACTGAGGCCCAATACTAATAAGACTCCATATGAGCTATGAAGTGGTAAGAAGACAACAACCAAATATCTCAGAATCTTTGGCAACCCATGCTTTGTGAAGAACAAGGAGCAAAACTTGGGAAAATTCAATGCTAGGTCTGATGAAGGTATCTTTGTGGGATACTCAGTAAAGACAAAAGGTTACAGAGTTTTCTTGCATAAGCTGGGAAAAGTGATCACGTCCAGTGATATGAGAATTGATGAGAACTGGAAAACAATGCAGAATGGAGAAGCTGAGGACAATGAAGAAGATGACTTCAATGTAGATGAAGAATTAGACCAACTTGAGGAAAAGGAACAAGAAGTAAGTTCAGACTCAAAGAAGAGTGAGTCTGAAGATGAAGAAAGAGATCCTCTTACAACTAAGACTGTGCAAGAAAGAAGGACAAAGAAAACATGGACCATTGCTCATCAAGGAAATCAGATCATAACTGACCCATCAGTAGGAGTTACAACAAGAAGAAGAATTGTGGGAGCTACTGCTTTACTCTCACAAGTTGAACCTAAATCTGTTGAAGAGGCTACATAAGACAAAGCCTGGGTCAAAGCTATCAATGATGAGCTAAATCAAATCGAGAAGAATGATACATGGGAGCTAGTTCCAAGACCCAATAACAAGAATGTCATAGGAACAAAATGGGTGTTTAGGAATAAACACAATGAAGATGACAAGGTGGTGAGGAACAAGGCCAGGCTAGTTTGCAAAGGCTACACTAAGATAGAAGGAGTAGATGTTGACAAAACTTTTGCACCAATGGCAAGTTTAGAAACTATTAGAATGTTCCTAGCTTTGGCAACACATAAGAGGTATAAAGTTTATCAGATGGATGTAAAATCAGCCTTTCTGAATGGGCTCTTGAAAAAAGAAGTATATAGTGAACAACCCGATGGAGTACAAATCAGTAAGGATAAAACACACGTGTGCAAGCTGAAGAAAGCCTTGTATGGCCTTAAACAAGCCCCAAGAGCATGGTATAGCAGGCTAGATGCATACTTGAGAAGGTTGAACTTCAGAAGAGCAATAGTTGATAATAACCTATATGTGTTCAACTCAGAGGAAAGGCCAGCAGATAACCATAGTATATGTAGATGACATCATCTTTGGATGGGATCACTCTGAGCTATGCCAAGAATTTGCACAGAAGATGAGTGAGGAATTTGAGATGTCATTGATTGGAGAAATGAATTACTTTCTTAGATTACAGATAAAACAATGTAAAGAAGGTATTTTTATTTCTTACACGAAATATGCCAAAAAGATGCTAAAAAAATTTCACATGGAGGATAGCAGACCTATTAGTAACCCTATGATAGTGGGCTACAAGTTAACAAAAGATTAGGAGGGAAGGAGTATAAGCCCTATAAAGTACAGGAAGATGATAGGGACCCTTCTGTACCTTACAGCATCAAGACCTGATCTTATGCAAGCTGTGTGCGTTGCTAGCAGATTCCAAGCTGATCCTAAGGAATCTCATGTGTTGGTAGTGAAAAGAATCCTAAGATACCTCGAAGGGACACTGGAAATGGGGTTTTGTGGTATCCGGCCATAGATTCTGTAAAACTACAACCATACACTGATGTAGACTGGGCAGGAAGTACATATGATAGAAAATTAACCAACGGCTACAGCTTCTACTTGGGTTCAAAGTGTGTTGCATGGTTAAGTAGAAAGCAAAACAATGTTGCTTTGAGCACAATTGAGGCTGAGTATATGGCTGCTTGTGCAGCACGTACTTAGGTGATATGGATGCAAAGACAATTGGCAGACTTGGGTGTTAAATTCGGTTCAACATTCAAAGAGCAAGCATATTGACATCTGGTATCACTTCATCAAAGATCAAGTGGAACAGGGTACAATTTAGTTGGAGTATGTTGGCACTAAAGATCAAATTTCATATATTCTAACTAAACCTCTGTCCACATAGCTGTTTGAAAAGCACAGATTGAGTCTATCTATGCAAATGCCTCCTCAAGCCTGAAAATCAGGTGAATCCTCCATTTCTACTTTGCGAGTTTTTCATATTTGTAATTGGTTGGCAAAGGGGGAGAGAAGCAACAGTGTAGGGGGAGTTGAAATTGCTGCATAATGACTTTTGTTATGAGTGTTGCCAACAATTACAAAGGGGGAGATTGTTGTTCCCACAACCTTGTATGGGTTGTAATTGTTATCAACTAGATTTAAGTGTGCAAGAAAGTGAAGCAACATGGAGGGGCAAGAAAGTAAAGCCACATCTAGGGGCAAGAAAGTAAAAGCCACATGGAGGGGCAAGAATGTAAATTCGCCACGTAAGCCCTATTAGGGTTTCATGGAAGAAAGTATATAAAGACCTTGGAAGACAAAACTAGGGTAAGGCCAACATAAGAGAGCATTCAGTAAACACAAAGAGAGCAAGGTTGGCCAAAACACAAGAGAGAAAACGTTGGAAGAGCAACCGACCAAACAACACAACCCTAAACGGCAAAACCACTATACACAAAGAGAGGGTACACGGCAAGAAAAGAGGGTAACCGTCCAAGCAAGAGAAATTGTCCAAAGGAAACAACTAGCCAAAGGAGACAAATGTCCAAACACAACCATTTGGTCAACACAAGAGAAATTGGTAAGCGAAGGTATTCGGCCGATCAACCCTAGACATCCAAGCAAGGAGACAACCGACTAAGCAAGGAGGTGAATGTCCAAACCAACCTACATGGCCAAACAAGGTGAACGTTCATACAACCCTACACGGAAAAGCAAAATCAACGGCAAAGAGGTGGACGGCCAAGCAAAGAGGTGAATGGCCAAAGAGGTGTGGACGGCAAGGAGAGAGGATAGCAGAGGGGAACTGATTAAAAGAGAGAAAACCAGGAACAGACAACAAGAGAACACTACACGGCAAAACAAAGGCTTGACAACAAGAGAGAGTGGATGGCAAAACAGAACCTACACGGCAAAACAAAGAGCAGCACAGCAAAACAACACACGATGTGAGACCATCGGCCAAAACAAAACCAGAAACGAACAGGTGAGGCGTGAGGCGTGAGACCACTGGCTGGAAGAAAACTAGAAACGAACGGGTGACGTGTGACGCGTGAGACCAGCAAAGAGGAAGAAAACCAGAAACGTGAGGTGAGAGTAAAACCAGAAACGTACCACCCTTAGAAGAAACGGGTGACCAGGCCGTGAGATCAATAACAGGTGACTAGAAAAGGGAGACCAGAAACTGGTGACCTGAAATGGGAGACTAGGGAAACTAAAATGGGAGACTAGCAAAGCTGAAACGGGAGACTAGCAAAACTAAAACGGGAGACCAGCAAAGCTGAAATGGGAGACCAGCTAAGCTGAGGAGACCGGCGAAACTGAAACGTGAGACCAGCAAAGTGTGCAAACCAGAAACGTGCTAGAGATGTGAAATGGCAGACCAGAAGCATGAGGCAGTCCGTGAGACGTGAAACGGTAGACTAGTAGTGTGGGGCAGGCTATGAGACGTGAAACGGTAGACCAGAAGCATGAGTGGAAGCTGTGAAGCTGTGAGACAGTGAAAGCAGGAGTTGTGTGAAACAACCTAGAGAAGGAATTTGGTGAAACATTGGAAAGAACTCAACATATTTTCAAATTTCTTCAAGAGAGGTTAGAGAGCATTGTGGTGAACTTCTAAGTGGCAGTGAAGCAGCCATTCAATTCAATAGAGGCAAGACAAGCTAGAAGAAGGGTAGACACAGTAAGTGACACTCTTTGTATTGTATTGCTTAGTATTAGCAATAATGAAAGGAGTAGAGGATTAAGACATCCATTGAAATTGATATTCTCAAGTATAGTGGATTGTCTCAGTCGAGGGAGAGTCCTTACCACCATGGATGTACGTCACGTTGATGGAACCACGTAAATCTTGTGTGTCCTTACTTTGATTTACATTTTTTGTTTTGAAATGAGTTGTGAACGCGACTAAAGTATCAGCCAACCCATAACTTAACGAAGACCTAATAGGCAAGGTGTCTAAAAGGTGACTTTGGGGACTATTGTGATTAGTAGGTAGCAATAGATTTACTTTAGTCGAATCTGAGAAAGAGTTCGCTTTTAAGAAGAGGTTGAAGTTGTTTACATACTTGCGAATTGTGGTGATACGGATTCACCCCCCTCTCAGTATCACAAACTAGTAGATCCTAGGGTAAAGTCGGGAACTTCAATGCTCTAAAGGAAAACATGCCAGAAAGCAGTATAAGACCAAAGAGTTCAGTTCTGAATCAGTGCTTGACATTGTGCATACATGTGTGGACTGATGAGGACAAAAAGGTTGAATGGTGAAAGGTACTTCATCTTATTTGTTGATGATTATTCTAGAAGAACCTGCATCATGCACCTTAAATACAAGTCAAAAGTTCTAAATTGCTTTATGAGATACAAAAGATTGGCTGAAAATGAGAGTGGAAGGAAGATCAATGTATTGAGGTCAGATCAAGGCACTAAATTTACAAATGAAGATTTTGAAGATTACCTTGAGAAGCATGGTATTCACCATCAGATGGTAGCAACAAGAACACCTCAACAGAACGGGGTGGTAGAAAGGAAAAACAGAGATGTGGTTGAAATGGCAGGAACTCTACTGCTGAAATCCAAGCTTCACACAAGATTTTGGACAGAAGCAACATTTACAGCTGTACATCTACTGAATAGATTCTTACTAAGGCCCAACACTGATAAGACTCCATATGAGTTATGGAATGGGAAGAAGACAATAGCCAAGTATCTCAGAATCTTTGGTAGCCCATGTTTTGTGAAGAATAAGGAGCAAAACTTGGGAAAATTCAATGGTAGGTCTGATGAAGGCATCTTTGGGGGATACTTAGCAAAGACAAAAGGTTACAGAGTTTTCCTACATAAGCTGGGAAAAGTGATCACATCCAGTGATGTGAGAATAGATGAGAACTGGAAAACAATGCAGAATAGAGAAGCTGAGGACAATGAAGAAGATGACTTCAATGTAGATGAAGAATCAGACCAACCTGAAGAAAATGAACATGAAGTAAGTTCAAACTCAGAGAAAAGTGAGTTTAAAGATGAAGAAAGAGATCCTCTTGCAACTAAGATTGTACAAGAAAGATGGACAAAGAAAACGTGGACCAGTACTTATCAAGGAAATCAAATCATAGGTGACCCATCAGCAGGAGTTACAACATGAAGAAGAATTGTGGGAGCTACTGCTTTACTTTCACAAGTTGAACCTAAATCTGTTGAAGAGGCTACACAAGACAAAGCCTAGGTCAAAGCTATCAATGAGGAGTTGGATCAAATCGAGAAGAATGAAACATGGGAGCTGGTTCTAAGACCCACTAGCGAGTTGTTTGAAAAGCACAGAATGAGTCTGTCTGTGCAAATGCCTCCTTAAGCCTGAAGTGAATCCTCTATCTCTACTTTGCGAGTTTTTTTTTTGTAATTGGTTGGCAAGGAGGGAGAGAAGCAACAGTGCAAGGGGAGTTGTTAAGAAAGGGGGAGTGCATATTTAGGGGGAGTTGTGATTGCTGCATAATGGCAATTGTTATGAGTGTTGCCAACAATTACAAAGGGGGAGATTGTTGTTCCCACAGCCTTGTATGGGTTGTAATTGTTGTCAACTAGATTTAAGTGTGCAAGTAATTTGACATGAAGGGGCAAGAAAGTAAAGCCACATTAAAGGGGCAAGAGAGTAATTTGAAGCTACATGGAGGGGCAAGAAAGTAAAACCACAACTTTGCAAGAGAAAAAGAAAAACCTACACAGAACATACACGATTGGGGGTTGCAAAAGAGAAAACCAGGGATGGCAGAACGATATGGAGAAAGAAGGGGCTTGGACGGCAGAACGAAGGGTGGGAAGGAGAGAAAATTAGAGACTGCCAAAAAGGGTGGATGGTAGAATAGAGGAAATCCAGTTGGACGGCAGAATAGAGGAAATCCGGCAGGATGGCAGAACGAAGAGCGAACGGAAAAAGAAAGGGGACACCACCGTAATAGAGAAAAAAAGCCACCATCGAAAAAATAGAGTACGACTGGACAGTGAGAGAGATTCGGCTAGACGGTGAGAGAGATTTGGCTGGACGGTGAGAGAGAAAATGAAGAGCCACCACCATGAGAGAGAAACCCACCACCGTAAGAGAGTGACAGACCACCGGGAGAGCAAACGTGGAAAACCAGACCACCGGGAGAGCAAACTTGAAAAACAGATCACTGGAAGAGTAGATTTGGTATCCGTGAGGATAGAGAATAGTGCAGCGAGTGCAGATCTAAAACGTGAGACCAGAACGTGCGATGGCGTGAGACCAAAACGTGCAACGGTGTGAGACTAGAACGTGCAACGACGTGACTAATCAGAAGCATGGGGCAGGCCATGAGACGTGAAACGGCAGACTAGAAGCGTGAGTGCAAGCCATGAAGCCGTGAGACAGTGAAAGCAGTAGTTGTGTGAAACAACCTAAAGAAGGAATTTGGTGAAGCATTGGAAAGAACTCAATGTATTTCCAGATTTCTTCAAGAGAGGTTAGAGAGTGTTGTGGTGGACTTATAAGTGGCAGTGAAGCAGCCTATTCAATTCAACAGAGGCAAGACAAGCTAGAAGAAGGGTAGACACAGTAAGTGACACTCTTTGTATTGTACTTGCTTTGTATTTGCAATAGTAAAAGGAACAGAGGATTAAGACATCCATTTTAACTACATTGTGAACATTGGGAGTACCACACTGGTATTTTCAAGTATAATGGATTGTCTTGGTAGAGGAAGAGTCCCTACCATCGTGGACATACGTCACATTGATGGAACCACGTAAATCTCTTGTGTCTTTACTTTGATTTACATTCTGTGTTTTGAATTGAGTTGTGAACGCAGCTAAAGTATCATCGAACCCATAACCTAAAGAAGACCTAATCAAGAACATCTGATCTGTCTAATAGGCAAGGTGTCTGAAAGGTGACTTTGGAGACTATAGTGATTAGTAGGTAACAATAGATCTACCATAGTCAAATATGAGAAAGAGTTCGCTTTTCAGAAGAGTTTGAAGTTGTTCACATACTTGCGTATTGACAAGAGCTAGAGTATTAAATAAGTAGAATACTTGGGCTTAAATTTGTCAGAGTTTTTTTAAGGGATGTGATACTGATTCACACTCCCTTTTAGTATCACAGACTAGTAGATCCTAGGGTGAAGTTGGGAACTTTAGGTTGAAAGAAGTAAAGATATTTAGAGTATCAATTGTGCATAAGCTTGCTTGTTGCAATTAATATGCTAGGTAGTTTAGGCACAAAATTTAATTTCGTAATCATTGCATAAAAAAGTCTACTTGGAACCAAAGGAGGAGCCTTGCTAACTAGGAATGTAG
Source organism: Ceriops zippeliana (assembly GCA_037897445.1). Lineage (NCBI taxonomy): Eukaryota > Viridiplantae > Streptophyta > Magnoliopsida > Malpighiales > Rhizophoraceae > Ceriops > Ceriops zippeliana. Next base: position 174,884 of record JBAPLH010000131.1, on the reverse strand, counting down.
GGAGGGACTCTTTATTTTGGAAGTCAACTAACTAATATCAATAAGAAAAGCTAAGTAAGATTAAGGACTCCATTGATTATTGCAATTGAATGAATTCATGGTATAGATGGCGTATGGACATTGTTTTTACAATGAATATAGTGTTTAATATAAGCATAAAAAACAATTTCATAGTCATTACAAGAAAAGGAGCCCTTGGAACCAAAAAAGGAGTCTTTTTAGCTTAAAGTGAATGGAAAGTCTCATTATTTAGGAATTAAACAACATAAATTTGGCACGAAATGCAAACAAAGATAAATGACTCCTTTGGTTGCTGGAAGTAAACATATTTAAAGTATGAATGCTATGTAAAAGAAGGACCTATTAGCTTAAGATGAATAGAAAGTCCCTTTATTTTGGAATAAAACCATGCAACATTGGAAGGAAATGCTAATCATGATGAATGACTCCTTTGGTTGAAGGAAGTAAACATATTTAAAGTATCAATGTTGTGTAAGCTTGCTTGTTGCAATTAATATACTTGGTAGTTTAGGCACAAAATTTAATTTCATGATCATTGTATCAAAAAGTGTGTTTGGAACCAAAGGACGAGCCTTGGTAACTAGGAATGAAGAGAGGGACTCTCTATTTTGGAATTCAACCAATTAAATTCAATAAGAAAATCTAAGTAAGATCAAGGACTCCATTATTTGTTGGATTTGAAACAATACAAGGAATAGATGGTGAATGGACATTGTTTTTAAAATGAATATAGTGGTTAATATAAGGACAAAAAATAATTTCATGGTCATTACAAGAATAGGAGCCCTTGGAACCATGAAAGGAGTTTGTTTAGCTTAAGGTGAATAGAAAGTCTCATCATTTAGGAATTAAACAACTTATATTTAGCACGAAATGCAAACAAAGATGAATGACTCCTTTGGTTGAAGGAAGTCAACATATTTAGAGTATGAATAATGTGTAAAAGAAGGACCATATTAGCTTGAGGCGAATAGAAAGTCCCCTTATTTTGGAATAAAATGACAAAACATTGGAAGGAAATGCTAACCATGATGAATGACTCCTTTGGTTGAAGAAAGTAAACATATTTATAGTATGAATGGTGTGTAAACTTGCATGTTGCAATTAATGTACAAGGTATTTTAGGCACAAAATTTAATTTCATGATCATTGCATCAAAAAGTGTGTTTGGAACCAAAGGAGGAGCCTTGTTGACTAGGAATGAAGAGAGAGACTTTTTATTTTGGAATTCAACCAATTAAATTTAATAAGAAAAGCTAAGTAAGATTAAGGACACCATTGTTTGTTTGATTTGAATGAATTCAAGGTTTAGATGGCTAATAGACATTGTTTTTACAATGAATATGGCGGTTATTATAAGCAAAAAAAAATAATTTCATGATCATTACAAGATAAGGTGCCCTTGGATCCAAAATAGGAGACTTTTTAGCTTAAGGTGAATGGAAAGTCTCATTATATAGGAATTAAACATCTTAAATTTAGTTGAAATGCAAACAAAGATGAATGACTCCTTTGGTTGAAGGAAGTGAACATATTTAGAGTACGAATGGTGTGTAAAAGAAGGACCGTATTAGCTTAAGGCGAATAGAAAGTCCCCTTATTTTGGAATAAAACCACACAACATTGGAAGGAAATGCTAATCATGATGAATGACTCCTTTGGTTGAAGGAAGTAAACATATTTAGAGTATCAATGTTGTGTAAGCTTGCTTGTTGCAATTAATATACTAGGTAGTTTAGGCACAAAATTTAATTTCATGATCATTGCATCAAAAAGTGTGTTTGGAACCAAAGGAGAAGCCTTGCTAACTAGGAATGAAGAGAGGGACTCTTTATTTTGGTATTCAAATAAGTAATATCAATAAAAAAAGCTATGTAAGATCAAGGAATCTATTGTTTGTTGGATTTAAATGATTTCGTGCTATAGATTGCGTATGGTCATCGTTTTTACAATGAATATAGTGTTTAATATAAGCATAAAAAATAATTTCATGGTCATTACAAGAAAAGGAACCCTTGGAACCAAAAAAGGAGTCTCTTTAGCTTAAGGTGAATAGAAAGTCTTATTATTTAGGAATTAAACCACTTAAAATTAGCACGAAATACAAACAAAAATTAATGACTCCTTTGGTTGAAGGAAGTAAAGATATTTAGAGTATCAATGGCATGTAAGCTTGCTTATTGCAATTAATATACAAGGTAGTTTAGGCATAAAATTTAATTTCATGGTCATTACATCAAAAAGTGTACTTGTAACCAAAGGAGGAGCCTCGCTAACTAGGAATGAAGAGAGGGACTCTTTATTTTGAAATTTAACCAATTAATATCAATATGAAAAGCTAAGTAAGATCAAGGAATTCATTATTTGTTGGATTTGTATGAATTCATGGTTTAGATGGCGTATGAACATTGTTTTTACAATGAATATAGAGGTTAATATCAGTACAAAAAATAATTTCATGGTCATTACAGGAAAATGAGCCTTAGGAACCAAAAAAGGAGTCTTTTTAGCTTAAGGTGAATAGAAATTCTCATTATTTAGGAATTAACCAACTTAAATTCAACACGAAATGCAGACAAAGATGAATGACTCCTTTGATTGAAGGTAGTAAACATATTTAGAAATTGCAAGAGTATGAATTGTGTGTAAAAGAAAGACCGTATTAGTTTGAGGTGAATAAAAAGTCCCCTTATTTTGGAATAAAGCCATGCAACATTGGAAGGAAATGCTAGAAATGATGAATGACTCCTTTAGTTGAAGGAAGTAAACATATTTAGAGTATCAATGGTTTGTATACATGCTTGTTGCAATTTATATAGTAGGTAGTTTAGGCACAAAATTTAATTTCGTGATCATTGCATCAAAAAGTGTGTTTGGATCCAAAGGAGGAGCCATGCTAACTACAAATGAAGAGAGGTACTCTTTATTTTGGAATTCAACAAACTAATATCAATAAGAAAAGCTAAGTATGATCAAGGACTCCATTACTTGTTGAAATTTAATGAATTCATGGTAAAGATGGTCTATGGACATTATTTATACAATGAATATAGTGGTTAATATAAGTAGAAAAAATAATTTCATGGTCATTACAAGAAAAGGTACCCTTGGAACCAAAATAGAAGTCTTTTTAGCTTAAGGTGAATAGAAAGTCTCATTATTTAGGAATTAAACAACTTAAATTTAGCTTGGAATGCAAACAAAGATGAATGACTCCTTTAGCTGAAGGAAGTAAACATATTTAGAGCATGAATGGTGTGTAAAAGAAGGACTGTATTAGCATGAGGCGAATAGAAAGTCCCCATATTTTGGAATAAAACCACGAAACATTGGAAGGAAATGCTAACCATGATGAATGACTCCTTTGGTTGAAGAAAGTAAACATATTTAGAGTATGAATGGTGTGTAAACTTGCATGTTGCAATTAATGTACAAGGTATTTTAGGCACAAAATTTAATTTCATGATCATTGCATCAAAAAGTGTGTTTGGAACCAAAGAAGGAGCCTTGGTAACTAGGAATGAAGAGAGGGACTCTTTATTTTTGAATTCAACCAATTAAATTCAATAAGAAAAGTTAAGTAAGATCAAGGACTCCATTGTTTGTTTGATTTGAATGAATTCAAGGTTTAGATGGCAAATAGACATTGTTTTTACAATGAATATGGTGGTTATTATAAGCAAAAAAAAATAATTTCATGGTCATTACAAGAAAAGGAACCCTTGATCCAAAATAGGAGACTTTTTAGCTTAAGGTGAATAGAAAGTCTCATTATTTAGGAATTAAACAACTTAAATTTAGTTAAAATGCAAACAAAGATGAATAACTCCTTTGCTTGAAGGAACTATACATATTTAGAGTATGAATGGTGTGTAAAAAAAGGACCATATTTGCTTGAGGCAAATAGAAAGTCCCCTTATTTTGGAATAAAACCACGCAACATTGGAAGGAAATGCTAATCATGATGAATGACTCCTATGGTTGAAGGAAGTAAACATATTTAGAGTATCAATGTTGAGTAAGCTTGCTTGTTGCAATTAATATACTTGGTAGTTTAGGCACAAAATTTAATTTTATGATAATTGCATCAAAATGTGTGTTTGGAACCAATGGAGGAGCCTTGGTAACTAGGAATGAAGAGAGGGACTCTTTTTTTGGAATTCAACCAATTAAATTCAATAAGAAAATCTAGGTAAGATCAAGGACTCCATTGTTTGTTGGATTTGAATGAATTCAAGGTTTATATAGCGAATGGACATTGTTTTTACAATGAATATAGTGGCTAATATAAGTACAAAAAATAATTTCATAGTCATTAGAAGAAAAGGAGCCCTTGGAACCAAAATAGTAGTCTTTTTGGCTTAAGGTGAATAGAAAGTCTCATTAATTAGGAATTAAACCACTTAAAATTAGCATGAAATGCAAACAAAAATGAATGACCCCTTTGGATGAAGGAAGTAAACATATTTAGAGTATTAATGGCATGTAAACTTGCTTGTTGCAATTAATGTACTAGGTAATTTTGGCACAAAATTTAATTTCATGATGATTGCATCAAAATGTGTGTTTGGAACCAAAGGAGGAGCCTTGCTAACTAGGAATGAAGAGAGGGACTCCTTATTTTGGAATTCAACCGATTAAATTCAATGAGAAAAGCTAAGTGAAGTTCCCAACTTCACCTTAGGATCTACTAGTCTGTAATACTGAGAGAGGGGGTGAATCAGTATTACCCCCTTTTTAATTGGTAAGTGAACAACTTCAAACTCTTCTTAGAAATGAACTCTTTTTCAGATTCAAGTAATATAGATCTATTGTTACCTACTAATCATAATAGTCCCTAAAGTTATCTTTTAGACACCTTGCCTATTAAACGGATTGGTTGTTCTTGATTAGGTCTTCTTTTAGGTTATGGGTTTGATGATTCTTTAGCTTTGTTCACAACTCAATTCAAAATAAGGACACAAGAGATTTACGTGGTTTTACCCATAAGACATACTCCATGGTGGTAGAGATTCTTCCTCTACTGAGACAATCCACTATGAGAATACTAGTGTGGTATCCCCTATGATTACAATGGATGTCTTAATCTTCTACTCCTTTCACTATTACAAACACAAAGCAATCACAATACAAAGAGTGTCACATATTGTGTCTACCCTTCTTCTAGCTTGTCTTGCCTCTGTTTGATTTGAATAGGCTGCTTCACTGCTGCTTGAAAGATCACCAAAACACTCTCTAACCTCTCTTGAAGAAATCTAAAAATTCATTGAGTTCTCTTAAATGCTTCACCGAATTTCTTCTTTAGGTTGTCTCACACACCCCTTTCAAAAGAGATAAGTCTTGGTTTATATAGTGCCCTTTATGGAAACCCTAGTAGGGCTTACTGTAGCTACGGTGAATTTCCTTTCTTGCCCCTCTATGCAGCTTCATATTACTGTTCCATTCAAAATTCAGCATTATCCTCCTTCTTAATTTATTTTTCTTGCTTTTTTCTCTTTTACTAAAATCTCATCCTTTAAATGCTTGAATGAACGGCCAGGATTGCCCATGAACAATTAAAAATGTACAAAAGAAATTGCCCCCATAATTGCCCATCTTCCAGAAATGCTAAGTTAAAATTCCGTAACCTTCCCTTCTTCCAAACTCCTTATCTGTCCATAACCTCAGAATTATTCCGCTCCCCTAGAATTGCTCTTGGACTTAGTCTCAGGAGAGGCTTACAGACTTGCAGATTTAACATCTTATGAATTTATTATCCGTATACAACCTTGTCACACTATCACATTATGCAACAATCCTTCATAATCTTCTTAGAGTAATAATCCAAAAGTAGATGGATTACAATTCCCCCTAAATATGCATTCCCCCTTCCTTAACAACTCCCCTTGCATTGTTGCTTCTCACCCCCTTTGCCAACTAATTATAAATTTGCAAAACTTGCAAAGTAGAGATGGAGGATTCACCTAAATTTCAAGCTTAAAGAGGCATTTGCACAGACAGACTCATTTTGTGCTTTTCAAATAGCTCTATGGATAGAAGTGTAGTTAGAATATCTAAGATTTGATCTTTAGTACCAACATACTCCAACTAAATTGTGCCCTCTTCCACTTGATCCTTGATAAAGTGATACCGGATGTCAATATGCTTGCTCCTTGAATGTTGAACTGGATTCTTATTGAGATCAATTACACTTTGATTATCACAAAATACACTCACTAGTAACTTCACTTCAACTCCCAAATTTGTCAATTGTCTTTGCATCCATATCACTTGAGTACATATTGCATAAGTAGCCATATACTCAGCCTCAGCTGTGCTCAAAGCAACATTGTTTTGCTTTCTACTTAATTATGCAACACACTTTGAACCCAAGTAGAAGCTACAGCTGCTAGTTGATTTTTTGTCATCTATACTTCCTGCCCAGTTTGCATCAGTGTATGCTTGTAGTTTTACAGAATCTATGGCAAGATACCACAAACCCATTTCCAGTGTCCCTTTGAGGTATCTTAGGATTCTTTTCACCGCCAACACATGAGTTTCCTTAGAATCAACTTGGAATCTGTTGGCAATGTACACAACTTGCATGAGATCAGGCCTTGATGTTGTAAGGTACAAAAGGCTCCCTATCATCTTCATGTATTCTATAGGGCTTGTACTCCTTCTTTCCTGATCTTTTGTTAACTTGCAGCCCACTGACATAGGGATGCTAATAGGTCTACTATCCTCTATGCCAAACATTTTTAGCATCTGTTTGGTATATTTTGTCTAAGAAATAAAAATATCTTCTTCACATTATTTTATCTATAATCTAAGAAAGTAAGTCATTTCTCCAATACATGACATCTCAAATTCCTCACTCATCATCTGTGCAAATTCTTAGCATAGCTCAGAGTGATCCCCTCCAAAGATGATGTCATCTATATATACTATGATTATCAACTGGCCTTTCTCTAAGTTGAACACATATAGGTTATTATCAACTGTTCCTCTTCTGAAGTTCAACCTTCTCAAGTATGCATCCAGCCTATTGTACCATGCTCTTGGGGCATCTTTGAGGCCATACCAGGCTTTCTTTAGCTTGCACACATGTGTCTCATCCTCACTGATTTGTACTCCATCGGGTTGTTCAAAATACACTTCTTCTTTCAGGAGCCCATTCAAAAAGGCTAATTTCACATCCATCTAATAAACTTTATACCTTTTATGTGCTGCCAAAGCTAAGAACATTCTAATAGTTTCCAGCCTTGTTACTGGTGCAAAGGTTTCATCAACATCTACTCCTTCTATCTATGTGTAGCCTTTGCAAACTAGCCTATCCTTGTTCCTCAGCACCTTGCCATCTTCATTGTGTTTATATCTAAACACCCATTTTATTCCTATGACATTCTTGTTAATGGGTCTTAGAACCAGCTCCCATGTATCATTCTTCTCGATTCGATCCAGCTCCTCATTGATAGCTTTGACCCAGGCTTTGTCTTGTGTAGCCTCTTTAATAGATTTAGGTTCAACTTGTAAGAGTAAAAAAGTGGCTCCCACAATTCTTCTTCTTGTTGTAACTCTTGTTGATGGGTCACCTATGATTCAATTTCCTTGATGAGCATTGGTCCAAGTTTTCTTTATCTTTCTCTCTTGCAGAGTCTTAGTTGCAAGAGGATCTCTTTCTTTATCTTTAGACCCACTCTTCTTTGAGTTTGAACTTACTTCTTTCCCCTTTTCTTCAAGCTTGTCTAATTTTTCATCTATCTTGAAGTCATCTCCTTCATTGTCCTCAGCTTCTCCATTTTGCATTGTTTTCTAGTTTTCATCTATTTTTACATCACTGGAAGTGACCATTTTTCCCAGTTTATGCAGGAAAACTCTATAACCATTTGTCTTTGTTGAGTATCCCACAAAGATGCCTTCATCTGACCTAGCATGGAATTTTCCCAAGCTTTGCTCCTTGTTCTTCACAAAACATGGGCTGCCAAATATTCTGAGATACTTGGCTATTGTCTTCCTCTCAATCCATAGCTTATATGAAGTCTTATCAATATTGGGCTTAGTAAAACTCTATTCAGTAGGTGTACGGCTATAAATGTTGCTTCTGTCCAAAATCTTGTGTGATGCTTGGATTCCAGCAGTAGAGTTCTTGCCATTTCAACCACAGCTCTATTTTTCCTCTATACCAACCCATTCTATTGAGGTGTTCTTACTGCTGTCATTTGATGGTGAATTCCATGCTTCTCAAGATAATCTTCAAAAGCTTCATTTGTGAATTCAGTGCCTTGATTTGACCTTAATACTTTGATCTTCTTTCCACTCTCATTTGTAACCAATCTTTTGTAACTCTTGAAGCATTTTAAAATTCTGACTTGTGTTTGAGGTGCATGATGCAGGTCCTTATAGAATAATCATCAACAATAAGATGAAGTACCTCTCACCATTCAACCTTTTTGTTCTCATCGGCCCACGCAAATCAGTATATACAATGTCAAGTACTGCTTCAGAACTAAACTCTTTGGTCTTATACTGCTTTCTAGCATGTTTTCCTTTAGAACATGCTAATCAGACATACTCTCTCTTGAGGTTGGGAATGTTTCTGATTGCATGAGTAATAGTCAGCTTCCTCATGTTTTTCTGTGTTAAGTGTCTTAGCCTCCAATGCTAGAGTTGATTTTCTTCTTCTTTTGTAAGTAAACAGCTGTTTGTCTTGTTCTCATCAATCACATATAAATTTTCAGCTGTTCTTTTCTCTATTGCAACAGTATTGCCTTCTTTACTCTTTACTTGGCAACTTATTTTTGTGAATATCACTTCATGGTCTTCATTGCATAGTTGGCTAATAGATGCTAGATTATATTTGAGTCCTTCAACATGAAGAATATCTTTTAGCTTTCCTTTTCCAATATTTACTAACCCCTGACCCCTGATGTTGAGTGAATCATCATTGCCAAACTTGACTACTTTTTCTTGACTTGTTCAGCTTTGATAATTTACTTTTGTCTTCTGTCATGTGTGAAGTGCATCCACTATCAAGGATCTACTGCTTATCCTTGTAGTCAGCCTTTAGTGTAATTTCAACTATATTAGCCACCTCCTTTTTAGCTTTATATTCCTTCTTTTGAACTAGCTTGAATATAGCTTTCTCCTTTTTCTCAACTTTGATTGTACCAATTGTTTTCACTGTGCCATTGAGTGCCTTCTCTTACTCAAGGAGAAGTGTCATGCATCTCTTGGCATTATGGTCATCCTGCCCTCACCTTTCACATTGTTCCAAGTCTACCAATATAGCAAACTTGTTCTTTGAAACCACTGGTTTGGGCTTCCACTAACAATCCTTGTTAGTGTGTTCTTGCTTTTTATAGTATGAGCAAGAACTCACAACAAGTGTTCTCTTTCAAATTTTGTATTGTCTCCCCTTGTATACAGCATCAGATCTTCTCAAGTTGGAGACATATACTGGCCTTCTCCATCAGCATTTACTTGCCCTATGACCCCAAATTTCATAATAAAAGTAGTGACCTTGAAACTGCCTCTTCTTGGGTCTAACCAAAGCTTGTTTTCTTTTGTTCATTACTTGTTGTGTAAGCAAGGTTGCTGGCTTTTCTGCTTGCATGGCTTTCATTTCAGCTACCTTCTACTCCTTCTTCTATTCAGCCACTGCCCTTGGCTGGCTGACTTTTTTTTCTTCATTTTTGTTTGCAACCCTAGGTTGTTTCTTCAAATCTTCTTTATTTTTAGCCTTCACTATTCCTGGCTGATCAATCTTTTCTTTCTGAGACTTAGCAGTTATGGGCTGCTGCTCTTTAACCACATACATCATTTTTGGCTCTGGCTTTGGTTTGATAACTGTCTTCTATTCTTCAATTATCTTCTCCTGAGTTACAGCCTTCTCTTTCAACTTCTGTGGCAAAGTCTCTGAAGTTCCCAACTTCACCCTAAGATCTACTAGTTTGTGATACTAAGAGGAGGGGTGAATCAGTATCACACCCTTTAAAAAAACTCTGATAATTTAAGCCAAAGTATTCTACTTATTTAATACTCTAGCTCTCGTCAATACACAGGTATGTGAACAACTTCAAACTCTTCTCAAAAGTGAACTCTTTCTCAGATTTGATTAAGGTAAATCTATTGTTACCTACTAATCACAATAGTCCCCACAGGGGTCATTCAACTTTGTTTGCATTTTGTAATGAGACATTCTATTCACCTTGAGCTAATCGGACCACTTTTTTTGTTCTAAGGACTTCTTTTCGTGTAATGACCATAAAATTATATTTTGTGCTTACATTAACCACTATATTCATTGTAAAAATAATGTCTATATGCCATCTATATCACGAATTCATTCAATTCCAACAAACAATAGAGTCCTTGATCTCACTTAGCTTTTCTTATTGATATTAGTTAGTTGTATTCCAAAATAAAGTGTCCCTCTCTTCATTCCTAGTTATCAAGGCTTCTCCTTTGGTTCCAAACACACTTTTTGATGCAATGATTATGAAATTAAATTTGGTGGCTAAATTACCTTGTATATTAATTGCAACAAGCAAGTTTCTATTCACTGTAAGCTAAATTTAACACACCATTCATACTCTAAATATGGTTACTTCCTTCAACCAAAGGAGTCTTTCATCATTGTTTGCATTTCGTGCTAAATTTAAGTTGTTTAATTCCTAAATAATGAGCCTTTCTTTTCATATTAAGCTAAAATGACGCCCATTTTGGTTCCCAAGGCTCCTTTTCTTGTAATGACCATGAAATTATTTTTTGTGCTTATATTAACCACTATATTCATTGTAAAAACAATGTCTATAGGCCATCTAAACCATGAATTCATTCAAATCCTATAAACAATGGAGTCCTTAAACTTAGTTGGCTTTTCTTATTGATATTAATTAGTTGAATTCCAAAATAAAGAGTCCCTCTTTTCATTCCTAGTTAGCAAGGATCCTCCTTTGGGTCCAAATGCACTTTTTAATGCAATGATCATGAAATTAATTTTTGTGCCTACATTACCTTGTATAGTAATTGCAACAGGAAAGTTTGCACACCATTAATACTCTAAATATGTTTACTTCCCTCAACCACAGGAGTAATTCATCTTTCCTTGCATTTCATGCTAATTTTAAGTGGATTAATTCCTAAATAATGAGACTTTCCATTAATCTTAAGCTAAACAGACAACATTTTTGGTTCCAAGGGCTCCTTTACTTGTAATGACCATAAAATTATATTTTGTACTTATATTAACCACTATATTCATTGTAAAAATAATGTGCATATGCCATCTATACGAACAATGGACTCCTTGATATTACATAGCTATTCTTATTCATATTAGTTAGTTGAATTCCAAAATAAAGAATCCCTCACTTCATTCCTAGTTAGCAAGGCTCCTCCTTTGGTTCCAAATACACTTTTTGATTCAATGATCGTGAAACTAAATTTTGTGCTCATAATACCTAGTATATTAATTGCAGCTAACAAGTTTACACACCATTAATACTCTAAATATAATTACTTGCTTCATCCAAAGGAGTGATTCAACTTTGTTTGCATTTCATGCAAAATGTAAGTTGTTTAATTCCTAAATAATGAGACTTTCTATTCACCTTAAGCTAAAACAACTCCTTTTTTGGCTCCAAGCGCTCCTTTTTTTTGTAATGACCATGAAATTATATTTTGTGCTTATATTAACCACTATATTCATTGTAAAAATAATGTCCATGTGCCATCTATGCCACGAATTCATTCAATTCCAACAAACATTGGAGTCCTTTGTTGTTCCCACAGCATTGTATGGGTTGTAATTATTGTCAACTAAGGTTAAGTGTGCAAGAAAGTAAAGCCACATGGAATGGCAAGAAAGTAAATCCGCCGCGTAAAGGCAAGAACGTAAATCTACCATATAAGCCCTATTAGGGTTTCATGAATACACGGCAAAACACAAGGGAGCAAACGACAAACCACCACTTGCAAAGGAGAAGACATGACTGGACAGCAACCAAAGGTGAACGGCAAATCACAAATCAAAAGGTGCTGGATGGCAAAACACAAAGGATGACTAGCCAAAGAGAGAAAACAAGGGAGGAACGGCTAGACAGCAAGAGTTAGATGGCAAAACACAAAGGGAGAGCCAAAGGGAGACAACTGGCCAACCAAAGGTGAACGTCCAAACCAATCTACATGGCCAAAGGTGAATGTCCAAACCAACCTACACAGCCAAACAAGGTAAACGTCTAAACCAATCTACATGGTCAAACACAACCAACGGCAAAGGGGTGGACGACCAAGCAAGGAGGAGAATGGCCAAAGCAAGGCTGGATGGCAAGGGAGAACACACGGCAAAAAGGTGTGACGGCTGGAGAAACCGTGTGACTCACATAAGAGAGAAGACAGCATACTGTCCGTAAGGGAAGAGAGGAGAAACCGTGAAAGAGGAGACAACCAGGAGAGCAAACCAAGCTGCCCGGAGGTGTGAAACAGACAAGGGCAAACCAGAAACGTGTGTGAGGCATGTGACCAGTAAGGCGTGCAAACCAGAAACGTACGTGTGGTGTGTGACCAGCAAGGCGTGCAAACCAGAAACGTACGTGAGTCGTGAAACCAGCAAAGCATGCAAACCAGAAACATACATGAGACGTGAAATGTCAAACTAGAAACATGAGGCAGGCTGTGAGACGTGGAACGACAAACCAGAAACGTGAGGCGAGCTGTGAGACAGTGAGATCGTGAAATAAGAGACGGGTGAGACCATGAGACGGTGAAAGCAGGAGCTGTGTGAGACAACCTAAAGAAGGAATTCGACGAAGCATTGAAAGAACTCAATGTATTTCCAGATTTCTTCAAGAGAGGTTAAAGAGCGTTGTGGTGAACTTTTAAAAGGCAGTGGAGCAGCCTTTCAATTTAATAGAGGCAAGACAAGCTAGAAGAAGGGTAGACACAGTAAGTGACACTCTTTGTATTGTACTTGCTTAGTAATTGCAATAGTGAAAGAAGAAGAGGATTAAGACATCCATCGTAACTGGAATTCTTAAGTATAGTGGATAGTCTCGATAAGGGAGAGTCCCTACCACCGTGGATGTACATCACGTTGACGGAACCACATAAATCTCGTGTGTCCTTAATTTACTTTACATTCTGTGTTTTGAATTGAGTTGTGAACGCAACTAAAGTATCAGCCAACCCATAACCTAACAAAGACCTAAACAAGAACATCCGAATTGTCTATTAGGCAAGATATCTGAAAGGTCACTTTGGGGACTATTATGATTAGTAGGTAGCAATAGATCTACCTTAGTCGAGTTTGAGAAAGAGTTCGCTTTTAAGAAGAGTATGAAGTTGTTCACTTACCTGCAAATTATGAATTGTGGTGATATTGATTCACCCCCCTCTCAGTATCACAAACTAGTAGATCTTAGGGAGAAGTCAAGAACTTCAATTGGTATTAGAGCACAGGTTCACTAGGATGAACTTAACAACTTGGTGTACTAGTTGGAAGAGCTCCAGAAGTTTTAACTTGTTCAGCATACTGAGACATGGATGCTGGTACTAACACCAACACTACTTACAACAAGAAGGTTCCAATCTTCAACAGAACCAACTATCATATGTGAAGAGCGAGAATGTAGGTGGTATTTGTAACCATGGGCATGAACGTGGTGAAATCCGTCCAGAAGGGTTTTGTGGCTCCAGAAGAAGGTAAAGACTTAACCCCAGTGGAATTAAGGCAGTTTGAGATAAATGGGAAGGCCTCAAACATCATCATTTTAGCATTGACAGATGCTGAGTATGCTAAAGTTATAGATTGCAAATCTGCTAAGGAGATATAAGACAGATTGCAAAAGGTCTATGAAGGTGATGGCAGAATGAAGGAGGCCAAGCTTTAAGTTTTCAAGGAGAGATATGAATATCTCAAAATGCAGAAAAATGAGACAGTCCAAGAGTTCTTCACCAGGGTTATTGATGCTATAAACGATCTTGGAAGTCATGGGAAGAACAAGAAGGACTCATCCATTGTGAAGAAAATTTTGAGAATTCTACCTGAGAGGTTTGCCTTAAAGGTGGTAGCCATAGAGGAGAGTAGAGATCACAATTCTATGTCTCTGCATGATCTCCAGTGCAATCTCATTGCATATGAGATGAGGATAAAGTCAGCTGAAAACTTTGCAACAATGAAGGTATCAAAGGAGGCAGCTTTCAAAGCTATAAAGCACTTGAAGATAAAAGAAGAGGAAAAATCATCATCCAGTGAGGATGATGATGATGAGGAGGAGGAAGAAAGTGAAGGTGAAGTATTGGCTTACTTGACAAGGAAATTCAAAAAGGGGTCTAAGAAGGGAAAAGGATAGTTGTCTTTGAGATGTTATCATTATGGGCAGATTGGACACTTTGCTTCTCAGTGCAAAGTGAAACTTGATGATGAAGATAAGGATGGTGATGATGAGCAGAATTCAAGATGGAGAAGATCATCATTCAAATCAAAGAAGTCTAGTAAGAAGATTACCAACCCACAGAGGAAGAAGAGATGATCATTCAAGAGTTATGTGTGTTAGACAAAAGAAGCTGATGAGGAGGAAGATGAAGACTCATTAGATGAGCATGTCTTTATGGCATCAACAGAAGGTGGTAGCTTAACCTCTGAAGAGGAACAGGAGGTTGATGAAGAAAAGCCAGATCTTGAAGCTGAGCTGGAAGCAGCTTCAAAGGAGATAATTAGAAGGGGCAAAACCATAAAAAGGTTGGAGGCTCACATAAAACAAGTTGAAGCAAAGTCTGAGGAAGCTAAAAGTCAAAAGGATGAAATAAAGGCTGAATATATTGACTTGAAGAGAAGATTTGAAGAACAAATCAAAATATGTGAAGACCTTACAATAAAGCTTGGCTCAAGGACTTCAAAAATTGAAGAAATGGAGATAGAGTTGCTGAGACTTTAGCAACAACTCAAAAAGAGTGTGGAGAACTTGCAGAAGTTTGAAATGGTAGGAGAAACAAGCTCGAAAAGAGAAAAGAAGAATGAAACTTTGCCACAGAAGTTGAAAGAGAAGGCTGTGACTCAGGTGAAGATAACTGAAGAAAGGAAGACAGTTATCAAACCAAAGCTAGGGCCGAAAAGGATGTATGTGGTAAAGAGCAATAGCCTATAGCTGCTACGTTTCAGAAAGAAAAGAAAGTCAGCCAGCCAAAGGCAATGGCTAAACGGAAGAAGGAGAAGAAGGTGACTGAAATGAAAGTCACATAAGCAAAGAAGCCAGCTACTTTTCCCACACAGCAAGTGATGAACAAAAGAAGACAAGTTGTGATTAGACCCAAGAAGAGGCAGTTTCAAGGTCATTGCCTTTATTGTGGAGTTTGGGGTCATAAGGCGAGTAACTATTGGTGGAGAAGGCTAGTATATGTCTACAACTTGAGAAGATACGACACTGCATACAGGGGGAGACAATACAAAACTCAGAGGAGAACACCTGTCGTGAATTCTTGCACATACTGTAAAAGGCAAGGACACACTGACAAAGATTGTTGGTGGAAGCCCAAACCAGTAGCTTTAAAGAACAAGTTTGCTATATTGGCAGACTTGGAACAGTGTGAAAGGTGTGGACAGGATGGCCATAATGCTAAAAGATGCATGACACTTCTCCCTGAGCAAGAGAAGGCACTTAATGGCACAATGAAAACAAGCGATGTAGTCAAAGCTGAGAAAAAGGAGAAAGCTATCTTTCAGCCAGTTCAAAAGAAGGAATATAGAGCAAAAAGGGAGATGGCTAATATAGCTAAAATTGCACTAAAGGCTAATTGCAAGGATAAGCAGTGGATCCTTGATAGTGGATGCACTTCACACATGACGGGAGACAAGAGTAAATTGTCAAAGCTAAACAAGTCAAGAGAAGGCAGAGTCATGTTTAGCAATGATGATTGACTCAACATCAATGGTCAAGGGTCAGTAAAAATTGAAAGAGGAAAGCTGAAAGATGTTCTGCACGTTGAAGGACTCAGATATAATCTAGCATCTGTCAGCAAACTATGCAATGAAGACCATAAGGTAATATTCACAAAAACAGGTTGTTAGGTAAAGAGTAAAGAAGGTAATACTGTTGCAGCCGGGAAGAGAACAACTAGAAAATTTGTATGTGATTGATGAAGATATCCTCTTGCAACTAAGACTATGCAAGAAATAAAGCCAAAGAAAACATGGACCAGTGCTCATCAAGAAAATTAGATCATAGGTAACCCATCAGCAAGAGTTACAACAAGAAGAAGAATTATGGGAACTACTGCTTTACTCTCACAAGTTAAACCTAAATTTGTTGAAGAGGGTACATAAGATCTAACTAAATCTCTATCCACAAGGCTATTTGAAAAGCACAAAATGAGTTTGTTTGTGCGAATGCCCTTTTAAGCCTGAAGTTCAGGTGAATCCTCCATCTCTACTTTGCAAGTTTTTCAGATTTGTAATTGGTTGGCAAAGGGGGAGAGAAGCAACAATGTAGGGGGAGCTATTAAGAAAGGGGGAGTACATATTTAGGGGGAGTTGAGACTGTTACATAGTGTCTTGTGTTATGAGTGTTGCCAACAATTACAAAAGGGGAGATTATTATTCCTACAACCTTGTATGGGTTGTAATTGCTGTCAACTAGGATTAAGTGTGCAAGAAAGTAAATTTGGCACGTAAGGGCAAGAACGTAAATTTGCTATGTAAGCCCTATTAAGGTTTCATGGAAGAGAGTATATAAAGGCCTTGAAAGGCAAAACTAGGGTAAGGCCAACACAATTGAATACATGGCAAAACACAAGGGAGCAAATGGCAAACCATCACCTGCAAAGGAGAAGACACGACTAGACAACAACCAAAGGTGAACAGCAAATCACAAATCAAAAGGTGTTGGATGGCAAAACACAAAGGGTGACTGGTCAAAGAGAGAAAACAAGTGAGGAACGACTAGACAGCAAGAGCTGGATAGCAAAACACAAAGGGATAGCCAAAGGGAGACAACCGGCCAACCAAAGGTGAATGTCCAAACCAACCTACACGGCCAAACAAATTAAATGTCTAAACCAATCTACACGGCCAAACACAACCAATAGCAAAGGGGTGGATGGCTAAGCAAGGAGGAGAATGGCCAAAGCAAGGTTGGACGACAAGGGAGAACACACAACAAAGACGTGTGACGGCTAGAGAAAATCATGTGACTCACGCAAGAGAGTAGACAGCACACCTTCCGTAAAGGAAGAGAGGAGAAACCGTGAAAAAGGAGACCACCGGGAGAGCAAACCAAGCTGCTCGAAGGTATGAAACAGACAAGGGCAAACCAAAAATGTGTGTAAGGCATGTGACCAATAAGGCGTGCAAACCAAAAACATACGTGATGTGTGTGACCAGCAAGGCGTGCAAACCAGAAACGTAGTGAGTCGTGAAACTAGCAAAGCATGCAAACCAAAAATGTACGTGAGATGTAAAATGCCAAACTAGAAACGTGAGGCAGGCCGTGAGACGTGGAACAGCAAACCAGAAATGTGAGGCGAGCCATGAGATAGTGAGATCATGAAATAGAAGACGGGTGAGACCGTGAGACAGTGAAAGCAAGAGCTATGTGAGACAACCTAAAGAAGGAATTTGGCGAAACATTAAAAGAACTGAATGTATTTCTAGATTTCTTCAAGAGAGGTTAGAGAGCGTTGTGGTGAACTTTTAAGCGACAGTGGAGCAGCCTTTCAATTCAACAGAGGCAAGACAAGCTAGAAGAAGGGTAGACACAGTAAGTGACACTCTTTGTATTGTACTTGCTTAGTAATTGCAATAGTGAAAGGAGAAGAGGATGAAGACATCCATTGTAACTGGAATTCTTAAGTATAATGGATAGTCTCAATAAAGGAGAGTCCCTACCACCGTGGATGTACGATGTTGACGAAACCATGTAAATCTCGTGTGTCCTTAATTTGCTTTATGTTCTGTGTTTTGAATTGTGTTGTGAATGTAGCTAAAGTATCAGCCAACCCATAACCTAACGAAGACCTAAACAAGAACATCTGAATTGTCTATTAGGCAAGGTGTCTGAAAGGTGACTTTGGGGACTATTATGATTAGTAAGTATCAATAGATCAACCTTAGTCGAGTCTGAGAAAAAGTTCGCTTGTAAGAAATGGTTGAAGTTGTTCACATACTTGTGAATTGCGAATTGTGATGATACTAATTCACTCCCCTTTAAGTATTACAAACTAGTAGATCCTAGGGAGAAGTCGGGAACTTCATCCTTGATCTTACTTAGCTTTTCTTATTGATATTAATTGGTTAAATTCCAAAATAAAGAGTCCCTCTCTTAATTCCTAGTTAGCAATGCTCCTCCTTTGGTTCTAAACACACTTTTTGATGCAATGATCGTGAAACTAAATTTTGTGCCTAAAATACGTTGTATATTAATTGCAACGTACAAGTTTACATGCCATTAATACTTGAAATATATTTACTTCCTTCAACCAATGGGATCATTCATCATGATTAGCATTTCCTTCCAATGTTGCGTGGTTTAATTCCAAAATAAGGTGACTCTCTATTCGCCTCAAGCTAATATGGTCCTTTTATTACACACCATTCATACTCTAAATATGTTGACTTCCTTCAACCAAAGGAGTCTTTCATCTTTGATTGCATTTCGTGCTAAATTTAAGTTGTTTAATTCCTAAATAATGAGACTTTCTTTTCACCTTAAGCTAAAAAGACTCCTATTTTGGTGCCAAGCACTCCTTTTCTTGTAATGGCCATGAAATTATATTTTGTGCTTATATTAACCACACTAATCATTGTATAAACAAAGTCCATAGGCCATCTAAATCATGAATTCATTCAAATCCTTCAAACAATGGAGTCCTTGACCTTACTTAGCTTTTCTTATTGATATTAATTGGATGAATTCCAAAATAAAGAGTCCCACTCTTCATTCCTTGTTAGCAATGCTCCTCCTTTGGTTCCAAACACTCTTTTTGATGCAATGATCATGAAATTAAATTTTGTGCCTAAATTACCATGTATATTAATTGCAACAAGCAAGTTTAAACACCATTAATAATCTAAATATGTTTACTTCCTTCAACTAGAGGAGTCATTCACCTTTGTTTGCATTTCGTGCTAATTTTAAGTGGTTTAATTCCAAAATAAGAAGGCTTTCTATTCACTTCAACCTAATATGGTCCTTCTTTTACGCACCATTGATACACTAAATATGTTTACTTCCTTCAACCAAAGGAGTAATTTATCATTATTAGCATTTCCTTCCAATGTTGCATGGTTTTCTTCCAAAATAAGGGGACTTTCTATTCACCTCAAGCTAATATGGTCCATCTTTTACACACCATTGATACTCTAAATATGCTTACTTCCTTCAACCAAAGGAGTTATTCATCTTTGTTTGCATTTCGTGCAAAATGTAAGTTGTTTAATTCTTAAACAATGAGACTTTCTATTCACTTTAAGCTAAAATGACTCCTTTTTGGGTTCCAAGGGATCCTTTTCTCGTAATGACCATGAAATTATTTTTAGTGCTTATATTAACCACAATATACATTATAAAAACAATGTCCATATGCCATTTAATCCATGAATTCATACAAATCCAACGAACAGTAGAGTCCTTGATCATACATAGCTTTTCTTATTGATATCAATTGGTTCAAATCCAAAATAAAGTGTCCCTCCCTTCATTCCTAGTTAGCAATGCTCCTCCCTTGGTTCCAAACACACTTTTTGATGCAATGATCATGAAATTAAATTTTGTGCCTAAATTATCTTTTATATTAATTGCAAAATGCAAGTTTACACTCCATTGATACTCCAAATACGTTTACTTCCTACAACCAAAGGGGTCATTCATCTTTGAATGCATTTCGTGCTAATTTTAAGTGGTTTAATTCCTAAATAATGGGACTTTCTATTCACCTTTAGCTAAACAGAATCATCTTTTGGTTCAAAAGGCCCCTTTTCTTATAATGACCATGAAATTATTTTTTGTGCTTATATTAACCACTATATTCATTGTAAAAACAATGTCCATACGCCATCTAAACCATGAATTCATTCAAATCCAACAAAATAGAGTCCTTGATCTTATATAGCTTTTCTTAATGATATTAATCGGTTGAATTCCAAAATAATGAGTCCCTCTCTTCATTCCTAGTTAGCAATGCTCCTCCTTTGGTTCCAAACACACTTTTTGATGCAATGAACATGAAATTCAATTTTGTGCCTAAATTACCATGTATATTAATTGCAACAAGCAAGTTTACATGCTATTAATTAATACTTTAAATATGTTTACTTCCTTCAACCAAAGGAGTAATTCATCTTTGTTTGCATTTCGTACTAATTTTAAGTGGTTTAATTCCTAAATAATGAGACTTTCTATTCACCTTGAGCTAAACGAACTTTTTTTTTTTTTTTGGTTCTAAGGGCTCCTTTACTTGTAATGATCATGAAATTATATTTTGTGACACTATATTAATTATAAAAATAATGCCCATACACCATCTATACCACAAATTCATTCAATTCCAATAAATAATGGAGTCCTTGATCTTACTTGGCTCTTTTTATTGATATTAGTTAGTTGAATTCCAAAATAAAGAGTCCCCCTTTACATTCCTAATTAGCAATCCTCCACTGGTTCCAAACACAATTTTTGATGCAATGATCGTGAAATTAAATTTTGTGCCTAAATTACCTTGTATATTAATTGCAACATGCAAGTTTACACGTCATTAATACTCTAAATATCTTTACTTCGTTCAACTAGAGGAGTCATTCATCTTTGTTTGCATTTCGTGCTAATTTTAAGTGGTTTAATTCTTAAATAATGAGACTTTCTATTCACCTTAAGCTAAATAAACTTTTTTTTTTTTTTTTTTTGGTTCCAAGGGCTCCTTTACTTATAATAACCATGAAATTATATTTTGTACTTATATTAAACACTATATTAATTATCAAAATAATGCCCATACACCATCTATACCACAAATTTATTCAATTCCAATAAACAATGGAATGGAGTCCTTGATCTTACTTAGCTCTTCTTATTGATATTAGTTAGTTGAATTCCAAAATAAAGAGTCCCTCTTTACATTCCTAGTTAGCATGCCTCCTTTGTTTCCAAACACACTTTTTGATGCAATGATCATGAAATTAAATTTTGTGCCTAAACTACTTAACATATTAATTGCAACAAGCAAGCTTACACACCATTGATACTCTAAATATGTTTACTTCCTTCAACCAAAGTAGTCATTCATCATGATTAGCATTTCCTTCCAATGTTGCGTGGTTTTATTCCAAAATAAGGGCACTTTCTAGTTGCCTCAAGCTAATATGGTCCATCTTTTACACACCATTGATACTCTAAATATGCTTACTTCCTTCAACCAAAAGAGTTATTCATCTTTGTTTGTATTTCATGCAAAATGACTCCTTTTTTGGTTCCAAGGGCTCTTGTTCTTGTATTGACCATGAAATTATTTTTGTGCTTATATTAACCACTATATTTGTTGTAGACACAATGTCCATACACCATTTAAACCATGAATTCATTCAAATCCAACATACAATGGAGTCGTTGATCCTACTTAACTTTTCTTATTGATATTAATTAGTTGAATTCCAAAATAAAGAGTGCCTCTCTTCATTCCTAGTTAGCAATGTGCCTTCTTTGGTTCCAAACACACTTTTTGATGCAATGATCATGAAATTAAATTTTGTGCCTAAATTACCCTGTATATTAATTGCAATTGCAAGTTTACATGCCATTAATACTCTAAATATGTTTACTTTGTTCAACTAGAGGAGTCATTCATCTTTGTTTGCATTTCGTGCTAATTTTAAGTGGTTTAATTACTAAATAATAAGGCTTTTTATTCACCTTAAGCTAAACAGACTTTTTTTTTTTTTGTTATAAGGGCTCCTTTACTTGTAATGACCATGAAATTATACTTTGTGCTTATATTAAACACAATATTCATTGTAAAAATAATGTCCATATGCCATTTATACCACAAATTCATTCAATTCCAATAAACAATAGAGTCCCTCACTTCGTTCCTAGTTAGTAAGGCTCCTCCTTTGGTTCCAAACACACTTTTTGATGCAATGATCATGAAATTAAATTTTGTGCCTAAACTACCTAGCATATTAATAGCAATTAGCAAGCTTACATACTATTGATACTCTAAATATGTTTACTTCCATCAATCAAAAGAGTCATTCACCATGATTAGCATTTCCTTCCAATGTTGCATGCTTTTATTCCAAAATAAGGGGAATTTCTTTTCACCTCAAGCTACTATGGTCTTTCTTTTACACACCATTGATACTCTAAATATGTTTACTTCCTTCAATGAAAGGAGTCGTTCATCTTTGTTTACTCTAAATATGTTTACACCTGAACCTAATATCGTCCTTCTTTTACACGCAATTGACACTCTAAATATGTTTACTTCCTTCAACTAAAGGAGTTATTCATCTTTGTTTGCATTTAGTGCAAAATGTAAGTTGTTTAATTCCCTAAATGATGAGACTTTCTATTCACCTTAACCTAAAATGACTCCTTTTTCAGTTCCAAGGGCTCCTTTTCTTGTAATGACCATCAAATTATTTTTCGTGCTAATATTAACCACTATATTCATTGTAAAAACAATGTCCATATGCCATCTAAACCATGAATTCAGTCAAATCCAACAAACAATGGAGTCCATGATCTTACATAGCTTTTTTTATTGATATAAATCGGTTGAATTCCAAAATAAAGAGTTCCTCTCTTCATTCCTAGTTAGCAAGCCTCGTCCTTTGGTTCCAAACACAATTTTTGATGCAATGATCATGAAAATAAATTTTTTGCCTAAATTACCCTGTATATTAATTGCAACTGCAAGTTTACACGCCATTAATACTCTAAATATGTTTACTTCGTTCAACTAGAGGAGTCATTCGTCTTTGTTTGCATTTCGTGTTAATTTTAAGTGGTTTAATTGCTAAATAATAAGGCTTTTTATTCACCTTGAGCTAAACAGACTTGTTTTTTTTTTTTTTTGGTTCCAAGGGCTCCTTTACTTGTAATGACCATGAAATTATACTTTGTGCTTATATTAAACACAATATTCATTGTAAAAATAATGTCCATACGCCATCTATACCACAAATTCATTCAATTCCAACAAATAATAGGGTTTTTGATCTTACTTAGCTTTTCTTATTGATATTAGTTAGTTGAATTCTAAAATAAAGAGTCCCTCTTTTCATTCCTAGTTAGCAAGGCTCCTCTTTTGGTTCCAAACATACGTTTTGATGCAATGATCATGAAATTAAATTTTGTGCCTAAACTACCTAGTATATTAATAGCAATTAGAAAGCTTACACACCATTCATACTCTAAATATGTTTTCTTCCTTCAACCAAAGGAGTCATTCATGATGATTAGCATTTCCTTCCAATGTTGCGTGGTTTTATTCCAAAATAAGAGGACTTTCTATTCACTTGAACCTAATATCATCCTTCTTTTACATGCAATTGACACTTTAAATATGTTTACTTCCTTCAACTAAAGGAGTTATTCATCTTTGTTTGCATTTAGTGCAAAATGTAAGTTGTTTAATTCCTAAATAATGAGACTTTTTATTCACCTTAAGCTAAAATGACTCCCTTTTTGGTTCCAAGGGCTACTTTTCTTGTAATAACCATGAAATTATTTTTTGTGCTTATATTAACCGCTATATTCATTGTAAAAACAATGTTCATACGCCATCTAAACCATGAATTCAGTCAAATCCAACAAACAATGGAGTCCTTGATCTTACATAGCTTTTTTTATTGATATTAATTGGTTGAATTCCAAAATAAAGAGTCCCTCTCTTCATTCCTAGTTAGCAAGGCTCCTCCTTTGGTTCCAAACACTCTTTTTGATGAAATGATCGTGAAATTAAATTTTGTACCAAAACTACCTAGTATATTAATTGCAATGAGCGAGCTTAGACACCATTGATACTCTAAATATGTTTACTTCCTTCAACTAAAGGAGTCATTCATCATGATTAGCATTTCCTTCCAATGTTGTGTGGTTTTATTCCAAAATAAAGGGAGTTTCTATTTGCCTCAAGCTAATATGGTCCTTCTTTTACACACTATTGATACTCTAAATATGTTTACTTCCTTCAACCAAAGGAGTCATTCATCTTTGTTAGCATTTTGTGCTAAATTTAAGTTGTTTAATTCCTAAGTAATGAGACTTTCTATTCATCTTAAGCTATATAGACTCCTTTTTTGGGTCCAAGGGCTCCTATTCTTGTAATGACCATGAAATTATATTTTATGGTTATATTAACCATTATATTCATTGTAAAAACAATGTTCATCTATACCATAAATTCATTCAATTCCAACAAACAATGGAGTCCTTGATCTTACTTAGCTTTTCTTATTGATATTAGTTAGTTGAATTCCAAAATAAAGAGTCCCACTCTTCATTCCTAATTAGCAAGGCTCCTCCTTTGGTTCCAAACTCACTTTTTGATGTAATGATCGTGAAATTAAATTTTGTGCCTAAACTACCTAGTATATTAATTGCAATGAGCAAGCTTACGCACCATTGATACTCTAAATATGTTTACTTCCTTCAACTAAAGGAGTAATTCATGATGATTAGCATTTCCTTCTGATGTTGCGTGGTTTTATTCCAAAATAAAAGGACTTTCTATTCACTTGAACCTAATATCGTCCTTCTTTTACACGCAATTGACACTCTAAATATGTTTACTTCCTTCAACGAAGGGAGTCATTCATCAAGATTAGCATTTCCTTCCAATGTTGCGCGGTTTTTTTCCAACCTAAAGGGACTTTCTATTCGCCTTAAGCTATTATGGTCCTTCTTTTACACACCATTCTTACTCTAAATATGGTTACCTCGTTCAACCAAAGGAGTTTGTTGTTCTCATAGCCTTTTATGGGTTGTAATTATTGTCAACTAGGTTTAAGTGTGCAAGAAAGTAAAGCCACATGGAAGGGCAAGAAAGTAAATCCGCTATGAAAGGGCAAGAACGTCAATTTGCCATGTAAGCCCTATTAGGATTTCATGGAAGAGAGTATATAAAGACCTTGGAAGACAAAATTAGGGTAAGGCCAACATAAGATAGCATTCGGCAAACACAAGCAAATGCCGGACGATAAAACACAAAGGAATGGCAAAATACAGCAAATGGCAAAACACCAACGACTGAAAGTGAGAACACCAGCACGACAGCACAATAACGCAGTAGAACAGAGGAAATCCGACAAGATAGTGAGAGAGATCCGACTAGACGGGAAGAAGAGAAACGAACCTACACAGCAAAACAAAGAGCAGCATGACAAAACAACACACGACGTGAGACCACCGGCCAGAAGAAAACCAGAAACGGACAGGTGAGGCATAAGGCGTGAGACCACCGGCTAGAAGAAAACTGTGAAACAGACGAAGAGAGAGACACCATCAGAAGAGCAAACAATAGATATATGATGGCGTGAGACAAATAAATGACATGGCAAGGAGAGAACCATGAAACGGATGAAGAGAGAGACACCACTAGAAGAGAAAATAGCAGATTTGCGACGACGTGAGACAAACAGACACGAAAAAAGAGAGAAAACCGGCTGAAAGAGAGAAAACCAGAGATGGAAAAAGAAAGAGCCGACAACAGAATAGGGGAAGGAGAGAAAATCCAACAAGGCCAAAGAGAAGAGTGGACGACAAAGGAACGGCACACCACCAACACACCAGCGGTGGGCAAGGAGACAACACGGCCAAAGAATAGTGACTAGCAAAAAGGAGAGAAGGAACGACACATACCACCGAGAGAGAAAACACAACCAAATAGGGAAAAAGGATAGAAAATTTGGAACAACCAAAAAGGGGTGGACAAAGAGAGAGACCGTCGACAGAAAAATAGAGAAAATCAGAGTGACAGCGGAAACACAAGAACGACCGAGAACAAAAAGGTGGACAAAGAAATATATATGGTTGGCAAAAATATAGAAAAGAGGAGACAGCTGAAGGGGTTGGACGACTGGGCGACAGACCGGAAGAGTGAAATGGCAAAATCCTATTCTGCCAAGCAAGTGAGCCGACAACAGAACGTACGTCAGCATGAGACCAGAATGTGCATGAGATGTGAAACGACAAACCAGAAACATGAGGCAAGCCGAGAAAAAGTAAGACCGTGGAACTAGGAGATAAGTGAGACCATGAGATAGTGAAAGCAGGAGTTGTGTGAGACAATGTAAAGAAGAAATTCGGTGAAGCGTCAGAAAGAACTCAACGTATTACCAGATTTCTTCAAGAGAGGTTAGAGAGCATTGTGGTGAACTTCTAAATATTAGTGAAGTAGCCTTTCAATTCAACAGAGGCAAGACAAGTTAAAAGAAGGGTAGACACAGTAAGTGACACTCTTTGTATTGTACTTGCTTAGTAATTGCAATAGTGAAAGGAGCAGAGGATTAAGACATCCATTGTAACTACAATTCTTAAATATAGTGGATAGTCTTGGTAAAGGAGAGTCCCTACCACCATGGATGCATGTCATGTTGACAGAACCACATAAATCTCATGTGTCCTTAATTTGCTTTACGTTCTATGTTTTGAATTGAGTTGTGAACGCAGCTAAAGTATCAGCCAACCCATAACCTAACAAAGCCCTAAACAAGAACATCTGAATTGTCTATTAGGGAAGGTGTTTAAAAGGTGACTTTAGGGACTATTGTGATTAGTAGGTAGCAATAGATCTACCTTAGTCGAGTCTGAGAAAGAGTTCACTTTTAAGAAGAGGTTAAAGTTGTTCACTTACCTACAAATTGTGAATTTTGGTGATACTGATTCACCCCCCCTCTCAGTATCACAAACTAGTAGATCCTAGGGAGAAGTCGGGAACTTCAATTGGTATCAGAGCCTAGTTCACCAGTTTGAAGTTTAACAGCTTGGTTACTAGTTTGAAGGGTTTCAGAAGTTTTAACTTGTTTAACATATTGAGAAATGGATTCTAGTACCAGCACCAGCACTTCTTACAGCAAGAAGGTTCCAATCTTCAACGAAACCAACTACCATATGTGGAGAACAAGAATGCAAGTGGTATTTGCAACCATGGCCATGAACATGGTGAAAGCCGTACAGGAGGGTTTTGTGACCCCAGAAGAAGGTAAAGATCTAACCCTACAGGAATTAAGGTAGTTTGAGATAAATGGGAAGGCCTCAAACGTCATCATTTCAGCATTAACAGACGCTGAGTATGCTAAAGTTATGGACTGCAAATCTGCTAAGGAGATATGGGACAGATTGTACAAAGTCTATGAAGGTGATGGCAAAATGAAGGAGGCCAAGCTTCAAGTGCTTAAGGAGAGATATGAATCTCTTAGAATGCAGAAAAATGAGACAGTCCAAGTGTTCTTCACTAGGGTTATTAATGTTGTAAACGACCTTAGAAGTCATGGGAAGAATAAGAAGGACTCATCCATTGTGAAGAAAATTTTGAGAATTCTGCTTGAGAGGTTTGCCTTAAAGGTGGCAGCCATATAGGAGAGTAGAGATCTCTAGTGCAATCTCATTGCATATGAGATGAGGATAAAGTCAGTTAAAAACTCTGCAACAACAAAGGTATCAAAGAAGGTAGCTTTCAAAGCTATGAAGCACTTGAAGATAAAAGAAAAGGAAAAATTATCTAGTGAGGATGATGAGGAAGAAAGTGAAGGTGAAGTATTAGCTTAGTTGACAAGGAAATTCAAAAAGGGGTCTAAGAAGGGAAAAGGACAGTTGTCCTTGAGATGTTATCGTTGTGGGCAAACTAGACACTTTGCTTCTCATTGCAAAGTGAAACTTGATGATAAAGATGAGGATATTGATGATAAGCAGAATTCAAGATGGAGAAGATCATCATTCAAATCAAAGAAGACCAGTAAGAAGATTGCCAACCCACAGAGGAAGAAGAGAGGCCCATTCAAGAGTTATGTGAGTCAGATAAAAGAAGCTGATGAGGAGGAAGATGAAGACTCATTAGATAAGCATGTATTTATAGCATCAACACAAGGTGGTAGCTCAACCTCTAAAGAGGATGAAGAGGTTGATGAAAAAGAGTCAGATCTTGAAGTTAAGCTGGAAGTAGCTTCAAAGGAGATAATTAGAAGGGGAAGAACCATAAGAAGGTTGGAGGCCTATATAAAACAAGTTAAAGCAAAGTCTGAGGAAGCTAAAAGTCAAAAGGATGAAATAAGGGCTGAGCATATTGACTTGACGAGAAGATTTGAGGAATAGATCAAAATATATGAAGAACTTACAGTAAAGCTTGGCTTAAGGGCTTCAAAAATTAAAGAAATGGAGAAAGAGTTGCTGAGACTTTAGAAACAACTCAAAAGTAGCAAAGAGAACTTGTAAAAGCTTAAAATGAGAGGAGAAACAAGTTTTGCAAAAGGAGAGAAGAATGTAGAGAAAGTGCAGCAATCTGAGGCTGCATTAGTTGAAGAAAATAAGAATGTGCCACAGAAGTTGAAAGAGAAGGTTGTGACTCAGAATAAGATAGCTGAGAATAAAGAAGATCTAAAGAAGCAACCGAGGGTGGCAAACAAGAGGGAAGAAAAGAAAGTTAGCCAGCAGAGGGCTACAGCTGAACAGAAGAAGGAGAAGAAGGTGACTGAAATGAAAGTCACACGAAGAAGCCAGCTACTTTGCCTACACAGCAAGTGATGAAGAGAAGACAAGTTGTGATCAGACCCAAGAAGAGGCAGTTTCAAGGTCATTGCCTTTATTGTGGAGTTTGGGGTCATAAGGCGAGTAACTGCTGGTGGAGAAGGCCAATATATGTCTCCAACTTGAGAAGATACGACGCTACATATAGGGGAAGACAATACAAAACTCAGAGGAGAACACCTATCATGAGTTCTTACATATACTATAAAAGCCAAGGACATACTGACGAGGATTGTTGGTGGAAGCCCAAACCAGTAGCTTCAAAGAACAAGCTTTCCATATTGGCAGACTTGGAACAGTGTGAAAGGTGCGGGCAGGATGGCCATAATGTCAAGAGATGCATGACACTTCTCCCTGAGCAAGAGAAGGCACTCGATGGCACAATAAAAACAACTGGTGTAGTCAAAGTTGAGAAAAAGGAGAAAGCTATCTTCTAACTAGTTCAAAAGAAGGAATATAAAGCTAAAAGGGAGGTGGCTGATATAGCTGAAATTGCATTCAAAGCTGACTACAAGGATAAGTAGTGGATCCTTAATAGTGGATGCATTTCACATATAACGAGAGACAAGAGTAAATTGTCAAAGCTAAACAAGTCAAGAGAAGGTAGAGTCAAGTTTGGCAATGATGATTCACTCAGCATCAATGGTTAGGGGTCAGTAAATATTGGGAAAGGAAAGTTGAAAGATGTTCTGCTCGTTAAAGGACTTAGATATAATATAGCATCTGTCAGCCAACTATGCAATGAAGACTATAAGGTAATATTCACAAAAACATGTTGTTAGGTAAAGAGTAAAGAAGGCAATACTGTTGCAGTTGGGAAGAGAACAGCTGGAAATTTATATGTGATTGATGAAGACAAGATAAGTAGCTGTTTACTCACCAAAGAAGAAGAAAATCAACTATGGCATAGAAGGCTGGGACACTTATCACTGAAGAACATGAGGAAGCTGACCACTACTCATGCAATCAGAGACATTTTCAACCTTAGGAGAGAGAGAGAGAGAGTATCTTTGCTCAGCATGCTCTAAAGGAAAACATGACAGAAAGCAATATAAGTGATGAGAACCATAAAGATGATGGGTGGAAGGCTTCAATGGTTGCTAGAAGTCCATTGCACATTCCAGAAGGCCCAATAACATGAGTTAGAGCTAAAAAGATTAAAGAAGCACTAAATGGGCTGATTCAGGACATTCAGGCCAACCCAACTTCAAATGGGGCGAATTCAAGTTTGACAAGGAGTCCAGCCCTAATTAATATAATTAGAATACTTAATAGGTCAGAATAAGTAATAACATTTCTTCCTAAATAAGAGTTTATTATTTATTTTAGAATTTGTCCACAATTAGGAATTCCTCCAAAATAAGGATTTGTCCTAAGTAGGAATTTGTGCCTCTTTAGGATTACTATCTTAGCCTATAAATAGGCTCCCCTTGTAAACTCTGGAGGGTAGACAATTTTGAGAAAAATAAAAAGTAAGGGTTTTTCCTCTCAGTTCTTTTAAGGGATAAGGAACTTATTTAGAGGTATTTCTTTTTGTGGCGTTCCAATCGACTTATCACTCCCAATTTCTTTTCTTTTCTGGAGTGTGGCGTCCATATCCTTCTTAAATACTCTAGGTTTGTGTTCCTTTGAAGGCTGGGTTTAGGGTTTGTGATATTAAACTCTGGTTTAGCTTTCCTAGTTGTTCTTTGATTCCTTATGTGTGTTGGGTCCCTAAGCCACGTCTTTTTGGGATTTCTGCATCAGTTGGTATCAAAGCCAGGTTCTAAATCAGGTTGAATCCATTTACTCTTCAATTTTCTATCTTTTGATTTATTTATTGTTGTTTAGTTTGTTTATTATGTGCATTATCATTCAAATGCACAAATCTGTTTATTTGCAATCCTTCTCTCTTTGCTTATTTGTTTAAGCTCATAAATGTGCTAATTTCAATTTCAATTGGTATGTTTAAGTATTCCATTATTGTTTTGTGTTGAAAAAAAAAACAAAAAAAAATGACGAAAAAAAAACGAAAAAAAAGCGACGGAAAAAAAGGGACGGAAGAAAACAAAAGAAAGAAAACATAAAAAAGTTAACAGTTTGGTCATATTAGCTACAATAATAATAAAGTTTTCTTGCTCAACTCCAATTTTACCATCTGTTTTCCTATTTTGTTACTCAAGTTGTCCTTTAGGTTATATTACCCCTATCCTGATTCTTGTGAATTTTAGTTCATTAAATCCGTTTGTGTTGACATCCTTTTTTCTCTTGATTCTTTTTGTTCAATTCTACGCCATTTAGCTTATTCTGTTCAAAATCAATACCCTTGATTTACGATGTTTAGTTCTTTATAGAGCTGAAAGGGAAAATCTGAGTGGTAAAAGGTAAGAGTGAAAGTTCATATAAAGAAAAAAACCATAAAGAGTGTAAACACGAGGGAGTGTGACATAATCTTTTGAGTGACACACGTGAGGGAGTGTTTTGTGAGGTATCCATTTGTTTTGTGTAGAAATAAGACTATGACGTCCAAAGACAAAGGTGTAGCTCAAGAGGGAGTTGGTGATGTGTCCTTCATGATCAAAGCTATGCAACAACAATTTGAGCATATGAATACCAGATTTGATGATATGAGGGAGAGGATGGAGGAGCAAGCTAATACAATAGCAGATTTGCAAAGAAGACATAGGGAATATGAGGCTTCCAAAGCAAGAAGGTTGTTGACACGTGCTTATGACCATGAAGATGATGTAAAAGATGATGAAGTTGACGATCAAACTACGATGGTTAGAACTGGTAACCATAGAAGGGATCGAAGAGAATTTGGAAGGCAAGACACCTACGACCATAATTTGGGTAGTATTAAAATGACAATTCCTTCATTCCAAGGTAAAAATGATCCTGATGGATACCTAGAATGGGAAAAGAAGGTTGAATTGGTTTTTGATTGCCACAACTATTCCTGATAAGGAATTGAACCCTAACTCCACCACAAAAGCTAGCTCAAGAATGGAGGGTTGACCCAATCCTTATAACAGCCCAAAGATCCCTCAGGAACCGATATGGGACACATCATTCCCGACCTATTTAAACTGCACGTCCCCGTGCTGCCTCTATCGGCCATCGGCACGGTGTACTGCCTCAGTCGGCGTTCAGCACAATGGCAAGGAACCTTTGTACATGCGCCCCCCGACCCTCTGAGGTTTGGCTCTGATACCACCTGATAAGGAATTGAACCCTAACTCCACCACAAAAGCTAGCTCAAGAATGGAGGGTTGACCCAATCCTTATAACAGCCCAAAGATCCCTCAGGAACCGATATGGGACACATCAATTCCGAGGAGAAAAAGGTAAAGCTTACTACAGTTGAATTTACTAATTATTCTATTATTTGGTGGGATCAACTTGTTTTGACTAGGAAAAGGAATCATGAGCGGCCTATTGATACATGGGAGGAGATGAAGGCTATCATGAGGAGGAGGTTTGTCCCTACTCATTATTACACGGAGTTGTACCAAAGGCTGCAAGGGCTCACTCAGGGCACCAAAAGTGTGGAGGACTACCATAAGGAGATGGAGATTACCATGATTAGGGCCAATGTAGAAAAAGATAGAGAGGCAACCATGGCTCAATTTCTGCAAGGGCTAAATAGGGACATAGCAAATGTGGTTGAATTGCAGCACTATGTGGAATTAGAAGACATGTAGCACATGGCAATGAAAGTTGAAAGGCAACTTAAACGAAAGGGCTCCACACGATTTGGGCAGAATTCAGGTTCTACCTCATTGTGGAAGCCAAATTGGAGTAAAAAGGACGAGATGGCCAATTACAAGTCCAAAGCCGAGCTACCCAAGCACAAGGATGTGGGTTCTAGCAAGGAGACAGGTAAATTTGAACCCCAACCGAGTAGAAATAGAGATGTTAAATGTTTTAAGTGTTTGGGCAGGGGTCACATTGCATCTCAATGTCCAAATAAGCGTGCAATGATCCTGAGAAGTAACGGTGATGTTGAAATTGAAAGTGAATCACATGATGATTTTGTGCTACCATCAGAGGGTGAATGTGATGGAGAGGAGTATCTGGTTAACGGAGTAGCTCTCGTTACAAGGCAAGCATTGAATGTGCAAGCAAAAGAAGAAAATGAGGTGCTATGAGATAACATCTTTCAGACAAGGTGTCTCATCAAAGATAAGGTATGTAGTATGATTATTGATGGTGGAAGTTGCACTAATGTTGCTAGCACAACTATGGTTGAGAAGCTGGATTTACCTACTATGAAGCATCCTAAACCATATAAACTCAGTGGTTGAATGAGAGTGGTGAAGTGAAGGTAAATCAGTAAGTGCTCGTATCATTTTCTATCGAAAGGTACCATGATGAAGTTTTATGTGATGTTGTACTCATGTATGCAGGACATATTCTATTAGGAAGACCATGGCAATTTTATAGGAGTTATGCATGATGGCTTCAAGAATCAATATTCCTTTGTAATGAACGAAAAACCTGTCATTCTTGTACCATTATCACCTCAACAAGCATATGAAGATCAATTAAGGATTAAAAATGAGAGTGAACAGAAAAGAGAGATTGATAAAAGAGAAGAAAACGTGAGGACACAAGAGAAAGAGAAGAAAAGAGAAAATCTCTATGCAAAAGGAAGTGATGTCAAAAGAGCATTCAATGCCAAACAACCTATGATTGTACTTTTGTACAAGGAGGCTTATTTTAACACTGACAAGTTTGACTCATCTTTACCTAGTGTTGTTGTTACATTATTGCAAGAATTTGAAGATGTATTCCCTGACGATATCCCAAGTGGATTACCACCTAATAGAGGAATTAAGCATCAAATTGATTTCATCCCAGGTGCATCCATCCCTAACTGGTTAGCATATAAGAGTAATCCTGAGGAGATGAAGGAGCTTCAAAGGCAGGTTGAGGAGGTCTAAAGGATATGTGAGGGAAAGCATGAGTCCATGTGCTGTGCCTGTCCTACTTGTACGAAAAAAAAAGTGGGACTTGAAGGATGTGTGTTGATTGTCGAGCAATCAACAAAACACTGTAAAGTATCGTCACCCCATACCTAGATTAGATGACATGTTAGATGAATTGCATGGGTCATGTGTTTTTTCTAAGATTGATTTGAAAAGTGGATATCATCATATTAGGATGAGAGAGGGAGATGAGTGGAAAACAACTTTCAAAACCAAGTATGGGTTATATGAGTGGCTAGTTATGCCATTTAGCCTCACTAATGCACCAAGCACTTTTATGCGACTAATGAATCATGTTTTACATGCATTTATTAGTAGATTTGTAGTGGTGTATTTTGATGATATCTTGGTCTATAGTAAAACCCTAGAAGATCATCTTGATCATTTACGTTCTGTTGTGAGTCTTTTATGTTCTGAGAAATTGTATGCTACCTTACATAAATGTTCCTTTTGTACTAATCAGGTCACATTTCTTGGCTATGTTGTCAGTGCTAAAGGTGTTGAGGTTGATAAGGAAAAAGTTAAGGCAATTCGTGATTGGCCTACACCTAAATCAATTTGTGACGTGCGTAGCTTTCATGGTCTAACTAGTTTCTATAAACGCTTTGTTAAAGACTTTAGCACTATTGCCGCACCACTCACTGAGCTTATCAAAATGAACATGAGTTTTAGGTGGGGTAGTGACCAAGACAAGGCTTTTAATTGCATCAAGGAAAAATTAAGTTCTACACCTTTACTTGCTTTACCTAACTTTGCAAAAGCTTTTGAGATTGAGTGTGATGCTTCAGGTATTGGCATTGGAGCTGTTTTGATGCAGGAAAGGCGCCCAATTGCTTACTTTAGTGAAAAGTTAAGTGGAGCAAGCCTTAATTATCCTACTTATGATAAAGAGATGTATGCATTGGTACGGGCTTTGGAGACATGACAACATTACCTTTGGTCTAAAGAGTTTGTCATCCATACTGACCGTGAATCTTTGAAGCACTTGAAGGGAGAAGGAAAGTTGAACAAAAGACATGCCAAGTGGGTTGAATTCATTTAGACCTTTCCCTACATCATCCAATATAAAAAGGTAAGGAAAATGTGGTAGCTAATGCATTATCTCGTAGGTATGCCCTTATCTCTACACTTACTGCAAACTTATTAGGATTTGAACACATTAAGGATTTATATATGAATGATCTTGACTTTGCTAATGTATATAGAGCATGTGAGGTGTCAGCCTTTGAGAAGTTTTATAGGCATAAGGGTTTCTTATTTAGGGAAAATCATTTATGCATGCCTATAAGTTTTTTTGAGGGAGTTGGTTGTAAGAGAAGCTCATGAGGGTGGTCTAATGGGTCTTTTCGGAGTTAAGAAAACCATAGATGTCCTAAATGAACATTTTTTTTGGCCACGAATGAAACAAGATGTTGAGAGGATATGTACGAAATGCATAACATGCAAACAAGCTAAATCTAGAGTTTTACCTCATGGCTTGTATACCCCTCTACCCATACCTAACCATCCTTTTGTACTAGGATTGCCATGAACAAAAAGGGGTAGGGATTCTGTATTTGTTGTTGTTGATAGATTTTCAAAGATGGCACACTTCATCCTATGTCATAAAACTGATGATGCAAACAACGTGGTTGACTTATTCTTTAGAGAAGTAGTACGTTTGCATGGCATGCCATGAAGCATTGTTTCAGATCGAGATACAAAGTTCTTAAGCTACTTCTGGAAGACTTTATGGGGTAAGTTAGGTACTAAGCTATTGTTTTCAACTACTTGTCATCTACAAACTGAGGTAGTTAATTGAACTCTTTCTACTCTTTTGCGTGCTATTATTCGAACAAATTTGAAAACATAAGAAGATTGTTTACCGCATGTCGAGTTTGCATATAATCGGAGTGTTCATTCTACTGCTAGTTACTCTCCATTTGAAATCGTATATGGCTTTAATCCATTGACTCCTTTAGATTTCGTACCTATACCTGTCAATGAGTATGCCAGCTTAGATGGGGAACGCAAGGCTAACATGCTAAAAAAATTAAATGAGAAGGTGTGACAACATATTGAAAAACAAATTGAGTACCACGCATCCCATGTCAACAAAGGACGAAAGAAGGTGGTGTTTAAACCTAGTGATTGGGTTTGGGTGCATATGCGCAAGGAACGGTTCCCAGCTCAAAGGCGTTCGAAGCTACAACCTAGAGGAGATGGTCCCTTTCAAGTTGTAGTCTGAATTAATGACAATGCTTATCAGTTGGACCTTTTGATGTAGATGATGATTTGAGGACGAATACTTTTGAGGAGAGGGGGAATGATGAGAACAATAGAGATGATGGGTGGAAGGCTTCAATGGTTGCAAGAAGTCCATTGCACATTCCAAAAGGCCCATTAACACGAGTTAGAGCCAAAAAGATTAAAGAAGCACTAAATGGGCTAATTCAGGACATTCAGGCCAACCCAACTTCAAATGGGGCGAATTCAAGTTTGACAAGGAGTCCAGCCCTAATTAATATAATTAGAATACTTAATAGGTCAGAATAAGTAATAACATTTCTTCCTAAATAAGAGTTTATTATTTATGTTAGAATTTGTCCACAATTAGGAATTCCTCCAAAATAAGGATTTTTCCTAAGTAGGAATTTGTGCCTCTTTAGGATTACTATCTTAGCCTATAAATAGGCTCCCCTTGTAAACTCTAGAGGGCAGACAATTTTGAGAAAATTAGAAAGCAAGGAATTTTCCTCTCGGTTCTTTTAAGGGCCAAGGAACTTATCAAGAGGTATTTCTTCTTGTGGCGTTCCAATCGACTTATCACTCCCAATTTCTTTTCTTTTCTGGAGTGTGGTGTCCATATCCTTCTTAAATACTTTAGGTTCGTGTTCCTTTGAAGGGTGGGTTTAGGGTTTGTGATATTAAACTCTGGTTTAGCTTTCTTGGTTGTTCTTTGATTCCTTGTGTGTGTTGGGTCCCTAAGCCACGTCTTTTTGGGATTTCCGCATCAATAAGACCAAAGAGTTCAGTTTTGAAACAGTGCTTGATATTGTGCATACTAATTTGTGTGGACCGATGAGGACAAAAGGGTTGAATGGTAAGAGGTACTTCATCTTGTTTGTTGATGATTATTCCAGAAGAACCTGCATCATGCACCTCAAACACAAGTCAAAAGTTCTGAATTGCTTCATGAGATACAGAAGATTGGCTGAAAATGAGAGTGGAAGGAAGATCAAAGTATTGAGGTCAGATCAAGGCACTCAATTTACAAATGAAGCTTTTGAAGATTTCCTTAAGAAGCATGGTATTCACCATTAGATGGTAGCAGCAAGAACACCTCAATAGAATAGGGTGGTAGAGAGGAAAAATAGAGATGTGGTTGAAATGGCAAGAACTCTACTGTTGGAATCCAAGCTTCACACAAGATTTTGGACAAAAGCAACATTTACAGCGTGCACCTACTGAACAGAGTTTTACTAAGGCCCAATACTGATAGGACTCTATATGAGCTATGGAGTGACAAGAAGACAACAGCCAAGTATCTCAGAATCTTTGGCAGCCATGTTTTGTGAAGAACAAGGAGCTAATGCTAGGTCTAATGAAGGCATTTTTGTGGGATACTCAGCAAAGACAAAGGGTTACAGAGTTTTCCTGCATAAGCTAGGAAAAGTGATCACGTCCAGTGATGTGAGAATAGATGAGACTTAAAAAACAATGCAGAATGGAGAAACTGAGGATAATGAAAAAGATGACTTTAATATAGATGAAGAATCAGACCAACCTAAAGAAAAGGAACAAGAAGTAAGTTCAGACTCAGAGAAGAGTGAGTCTGAAGATGAAGAAAGAGATCCTTTTGCAACTAAGAATGTATAAGAAAGAAAGCCAAAGAAAATGTGGACCAGTGCTCATCAAGAAAATCAGATCATAGGTGACCCATCAGCAGGAGTTACAACAAGAAGAAGAATTGTGAAAGCTATTGCTTTACTCTCACAAGTTGAACCTAAATATGTTGAAGAGGCTACACAAGATCTAACTAAATCTCTGTCCACAGAAATGTTTGAAAAGCACAGAATGAGTCTGTCTGTGCGAATGCCTCCTCTAGCCTAAAGTTCTGGTGAATCCTTCATCTCTACTTTGTGAGCTTTTCAGATTTGTAATTGGTTGGCAAAGGGGGAGAGAAGCAACAGTGCAGGGGGAGCTATTAAGAAAGGGGGAGTGCATATTTAGGGGGAGTTGAAATTGCTGCATAATGGCTTTTGTAATGAGTGTTGCCAACAATTACAAAGGGGGAGATTGTTGTTCCTACAATCTTGTATGGGTTGTAATTGTTATCAACTAAGTTTATGTGTACAAGAAAGTAAAGCCACATGGAAGAGCAAGAAAGTAAAGACACATGGAAGGGTAAGAAAGTAAATCCGCTGTGTAAGGGCAAGAACGTAAATCCACCATGCAAGCCCTATTAGGGTTTCATGGAAGAGAGTATATAAAGATCTTGGAAGACAAAACTAAGGTAAGGCCAACATAAGAGAGCATTCAGCAAACACAAGCAAGTGCTAGACGGCGAAACACAAAGGAACAGCAAAATACAGCAAACGGCAAAACACCAACGGCTAGAAAAGAGAAAACCAGCATGGCAGAAAACTAACACGGTAGAATAAAGGAAATCCGGCTGGATAGGAAGAAGAGAAACGAACCTACACGGCAAAACAAAGAGCAGCATGGTAAAACAACACATGACGTGAGACCACCAGCCGGAGGAAAACCAGAAATGGACAAGTGAGGCATGAGGCATAAGACCACCAGCTGAAAGAAAACCGTGAAACAGATGAAGAGAGAGACACCACCAAAAGAGTAGATAGCAGATCTGCGACAGTGTGAGACAAACGAACGACATGGCAAGGAGAGAATCATGAAACGGACAAAGAGAGAGACATCATCGGAAGAGCAGACAGCAGATCTGCGACAACGTGAGACAAACGGAAGACATGACAAAGTAGAGAAAACCGGCTGAAAGAGAGAAAACTAAAGACAGAAAAAGAAAGAGCCGACGACAGAACAAAGGAAGGAGAGAAAAATCCAACATGGCCAAAGAGGAGAGTGGATGGCAAAGGAACGGCACACCACCGGCACACTAGCGGTCGGTAAGGAGACAACATAACCAAAGAATAGTGACCGGCAAAAAGAAGAGAAGGAATGGCACATACCACTGAGAGAGAAAACAAGACCAAATAGGGAAAAAGGAGAGAAAATTTTGAACGGCCAAAGAGGGGTGCACGAAGAGAGAGAGTCTGTCGGCAGAAAAATAGAGAAAATCAGAGTGACAGCGAAAACACAAGAACAGCTGAGAGCAAAAAGTTGGACAAAGAAATATATACGGTCAGCAAAAATAGAGAAAAGAGGAGACAGCTGAAGGGGCTAGACGATTAGACGGCAGACCGGAAGAGCAAAACGACAAAATCCTATTCGGCCAACCAAGTGAGCCAACAACAAAACATGCATTGACGTGAGACCAGAACGTGTGTAGGCATGACACCAGAACGTGTGTGAGACATGGAATGGCAAACCAGAAATGTGAGGCGAGTCGTGAAACAGTAAGACCGTCGAACCAAGAGACGTGTGAGACCGTAAGACGGTGAAAGTAGGAGTTAAGTGAGACAACATAGAGAAGAAATTCAGTGAGGCATCAGAAAGAACTCAACGTATTTCTAGATTACTTCAAGAGAGGTTAGAGAGCGTTGTGGTGAACTTCTAAGCGACAGTGAAGCAGCCTTTCAATTCAACAGAGGCAAAACAAGCTAGAAGAAGGGTAGACACAGTAAGTAACACTCTTTGTATTGTACTTGCTTAGTAATTGCGATAGTGAAAGGAGCAGAGGATTAAAACATCCATTGTAACTGCAATTCTTAAATATAGTGGATAGTCTCGATAAAGGAGAGTCCCTACCACGATGGTTGCACATCACATTGATGGAACCATGTAAATCTCATATGTCCTTAATTTGCTTTACATTCTGTGTTTTGAATTGAGTTGTGAACGTAGCTAAAGTATCAGCCAACCCATAACCTAACGAAGACCTAAACAAGAATATCTGAATTGTCTATTAGGCAAGGTGTCTGAAAGGTGACTTTGCGGACTATTGTAATTAGTAGGTAGCAATAGATCTACCTTAGTCGAGTTTGAGAAAGAATTCGCTTTTAAGAAGAGGTTGAAGTTGTTCACTTACCTACGAATTCTGTATTATGGTGATACTGATTCAGCCCCCCTCTTAGTATCACAAACTAGTAGATCCTAGGGAGAAGTTGGGAACTTCAGAGTCATTCATCTTTGTTTGCACTTTGTGCTAATTTTAAGTTGTTTAATTCCTAAATAATGAGACTTTCTACTCACCTTAAGCTAAAAAGTCTCCTTTTTTGGTTCCAAGGGCTCCTTTTCTTGTAATGACCATGGAATTATTTTTTGTGCTCATATTAACTGTTATATTCACTGTAAAAACAATGTCCATCCACCATCTAAACCATGAATTCATTTAACTCCAACAAACAATGGAGTCCTTGATCTTACTTACCTTTTCTTATTGATATTAATTGGTTGAATTCCAAAATAAAGAATCCCTCTCTACGTTTCTAGTTAGCAAGGATCCTCCTTTGGTTCCAAACACACTTTTTGATGCAATGATCATGAAATTAAAGTTTGTGCCTAAATTACCTAGTATATTAATTGCAACATGTAAGTTTACACGCCATTAATACTCTAAATATGTTTACTTCCTTCAACCAAAGGAGTCATTCATCATGGTTAGCATTTCGTTCCAGTGCTACATGGTTTTATTCCAAAATAATGGGGTTTTCTATTCACCTCAAGCTAATATAGTCCATCTTTTACACACCATTCATACTCTAAATATGTTTACTTTCTTCAACCAAAGGAGTCATTTACCTTCATTTGCATTTCATGCTGAATTTAAGTTGTTTAACTCCTAAATAATGAAACTTTCTATTCACCTTAAGCTAAAAAGACTCCTTTTTTGGTTCTAAGCGCTCCTTTTCTTGTAATGACCATGAAATTATTTTTTGTACTTATATTAACCATTATATTCATTGTAAAAATAATGTCCACACGCCATTTAAACCATGAATTTATTTAACTCCAATAAACAATGGAGTCCTTTATCTTACTTAGCTTTTCTTATTGATATTAATTAGTTAAATTTCAAAATAAAAGTCCCTCTCTTCGTTTCTAGTTAGCAAGGATCCTCCTTTGGTTCCAAACACACTTTTTGATGCAATGATCATGAAAATAAATTTTGTACCTAAATTACCTTGTATATTAATTGCAACATGCAAGTTTAAACACCATCAATACTCTAAATATGTTTACTTCCTTCAACCAAAGGGGTAATTCATCTTTGTTTGCATTTCATACTAATTTTAAGTGGTCTAGTTCCCAAGTAATGAGACTTTCTATTCACCATAAGCTAAACAAACTCATTTTTTAGTTCCAAAGGCTCCTTTTCTTCTAATGACCATGAAAGTATATTTTGCGCATATATTAACCACTATATTCATTGTAATAACCTTGTCCGTATGCCATCAATACCATGAATTCATTCAATTCCAGCAAACAATGAAGTCCTTGATCTTACATAGCTTTTCTTATTGATATTTGTTTGTTGAATTCCTAAATAAAGAGTCCCTCTCTTCATTGCTAGTTAGCAAGGCTCTTCCCTTGCTTCTAAACACACTTTTTAATGCAATGATTGTAAAATTAAATTTTGTGCCTAAACTACCTAGTATATTAATTGCAACTAGCAAGCTTACACACTATTGATACTCTAAATATGTTTACTTCCTTCAAATAAAGGATTCATTCATCATGATTAGCATTTCCTTCCAATGTTGTGT
The DNA here is from genome assembly GCA_037897445.1 of Ceriops zippeliana. Taxonomy (NCBI): domain Eukaryota; kingdom Viridiplantae; phylum Streptophyta; class Magnoliopsida; order Malpighiales; family Rhizophoraceae; genus Ceriops; species Ceriops zippeliana. Next base: position 133,292 of record JBAPLH010000131.1, on the reverse strand, counting down.
GGTTTTATTCCAAAATGAGAGAAGTTTCTATTCGCCTCAAGCTAATATGGTCCTTCTTTTACACACAATTGATACTCTAAATATGTTTACTTCCTTCAACCAAAGGGGTCATTCATCTTTGTTTGCATTTCATGCAAAATCTAAGTTGTTTAATTCCTAAATAATAAGACTTTCTATTCACCTTAAGCTAAAAAGACTCCTTTTTTGGTTCCAAGGGCTCCTTTTCTTGTAATGACCATGAAATTATTTTTTGTGCTCATATTAACCACTATATTCTGTGTAAAAACAATGACCACACGCCATGTAAACCATGAATTCATTCAACTCCAACAACAATGGAGTCCTTGATCTTACTTAGCTTTTCTTATTGATAATAGTTAGTTGAATTCCAAAATAAAGAGTCCCTCTCTTCATTCCTAGTTAGCAAGGCTTCTTTTTTGGTTCCAAACTTACTTTTTGATGCAATGATCATGAAATTAAATTTTCTGCCCAAACTACATAGTATATTAATTGCAACAAACAAGCTTACACACCATCGATACTCTAAATATGTTTACTTCCTTCAACCAAAGGAGTCATTCATCATGGTTAGCATTTCCTTCCAGGGCTGCATGGTTTTATTCCAAAATAAGGGGATTTTCTATTTGCCTCAAACTAATATGGTCCTTATTTTACACACCATTCATACTCTAAATATGTTTACTTTCTTCAACCAAAGGAGTCATTCATCTTTGTTTGCATTTTGTGCTGAATTTAAGTTGTTTAATTCCTAAATAATGAAACTTTTTATTCACCTTAAGGTAAAAAGACTCCTATTTTGGTTCCAAGGGCTCCTTTTCTTGTAATGACCATGAAATTTGTTGTTCCCACAGCCTTGTATAGGTTGTAATTGTTGTCAACCAGATTTAAGTGTGCAAGCAAAAGTGGGTCATATATCAAGAATTACAGGATAAGACTAGAATGTCAAATAACCTCGTAAAGTGATCTCCTTGGAGTGAACTTGTAGAGGCAGTTTAGCATTGCTTGAGTCTTAGTGTGACAATGTGACAGGGTTGTATAATAAGTTCATAAGAAGTTAAATCTGCCAGTCTATCAGCTTGTCTTGAGACTAAGTCTAGGAGCAATTCCAGAGGAGTGGAATAATTCCAAGGTTACGGACAGACAGGGAGTCCAGAAGAAGGGAAGGTTACAGAATTTTAACTGTTCATGGACAATCCTGGCTGTTTATTCAAGCATTCAAAGGATGAGATTTCAATAGAAAGAAAAGGGCAAGAAAGGAAGTCCACTGCAGCTACAGTAAACCCTACTAGGGTTTTCATAGAAGGGAATATATAAACCAAGACTTATCTCTTTTGGAGTTCCACCGTAAGATAGTGAAACAGGTGAGACCAGTGAAGCATGAAATGAGTGAGACCAGCGAAGAGTGAAATAGGTGAGACTAGTGAAGCGTGAAACAGGTGAGACCAGCGAAGAGTGAAACAGGTGAGACCAGTGAAGCATGAAACGGGTGAGACCAGACTTGGAAACCGTGAGACGTGAGAGCAAACCAGAACTAGAGAAGATGTGAGACCTAGAGACGGTGAGACGTGAGACCAGACCAGAAACAATGAAACGTGAGACCAGAAACAGAGAAGACGTGAGACGTGACACCAGACCAGAAACGGTGAAATGTGAGACCAGAAATAGAGAAGACGTCAACCTAGAGACAGTGAGACGTGAGACAAGACCAAAAACGTGAGACGTGAGACCAGACCAGAGAGGTGAGATGTGAGACCAGACCTAGAAATGGTGAGACATGAGACCAGACCTGGAAACAGTGAGACGTGAGACCAGACCAAAGACATGAGACGTTAAACCAGAAACGGTGAGATGGCGAGACCAGGAAATGGGTGAGACCGTGAGACAGTAAGACCAGGAGTTATGTGAGACAAGTGAGACGGGAAAAAGCACTCGCTAAAGTTAAAAAGAAATAAATTTCCAGATTTCTTCAAGAGAGGTTAGAGAGCATTCTGGTGATCTTCCAAGCGGTAGTGAAGCAACCTATTCAAATCAAATAGAGGCAAGACAAGGTAGAAGAAGAGTAGACACAGCAGGTGACGCTCTTTGTATTGTGTTTGCTTTGTATTGGCAATAGTGAAAGGAGCAAAAGATTAAGACATCCATTGTAACTACATTGTAATCATAGGGAATACCACACTAGTATTCTCAAGTATAATGGATTGTCTCGGTAGAGGAAGAATCTCTACCATCGTGGAGTATGTCACATTGACGGAACCACATAAATCTTTTATGTCCTTACTTTAAATTTACATTTTGCATTTTGAATTGAGTTGTGAACATAGCTAAAGAATCATCAAACCTGTAGTTCCTAGCTTCACCCTAGGATCTACTAGTTTGTGATACTGAGAGGGGGGGTGAATCAGTATCACCACAATTTGCAAATATGTGAACAACTTCAACCTCTTCTCAAAAGTGAACTCTTTCTCAGATTTGACTAAGGTAGATCTATTACTACCTACTAATCACAATAGTCCCCAAAGTCACCTTGCCTATTACATCTTCGTTAGGTTATGGGTTGGCTAATACTTTTGCTACATTCACACAACTCAATTCAAAACAAAGAACGTAAAACAAAGTAAGGACACACGAGATTTACGTGGTTCCGTCAACGTACATCCACAGTGGTAGGGACTCTCCCTTTACCGAGACAATCCATTATACTTGAGAATACTAGTTACAATGGATGTCTTAATCCTCTGCACCTTTCACTATTGCAAATACTAAGCAAGTACGATACAAAGAGTGTCACTTACTATGTCTACCCTTCTTCTAACTTGTCTTGCCTCTGTTGAATTAAATGGCTGCTTCACTGCCGCTTAGAAGTTCACCCTAACACTCTCTAACCTCTCTTGAAGAAATCTGGAAATACGTTGAGTTCTTTCAATGCTTCACCGAATTCCTTCTTTAGGTTGTCTCACACAGCTCCCTACTTTCACCGTCTCACGGTCTCACCCATCTCCTATTTCACGATCTCACTGTCTCACGGCTTGCCTCACATTTCTAGTTTGCCCTTGTCTGTTTCACACCTCTGGGTAGCTTGGTTTGCTCTCCCGGTAATCTTCTTTTTCACGGTTTCTCCTCTCTTCCCTTACGGACTATGTGCTGTCTCCACTCTTACCACTGGTGCGTTTGCCTCTTTGTCATCCACCCCGATTTTGGTTGTATCGGGTTTTTCTCTCCTTCCCCTATTTGGTTGTCGGGTTTCTCTCTCCATCCGCCGGTGGTGTGTTTTGCTGTGCTCACTTGGTTGGTCAAATACGGTTCTACTGTTCACACCCTTTTTCGTGTAGGTTGTTTGGCTATGTCTCCTTTCCTTTGCCGACCCCCTGTTTTTGGTCATCTTCCGTTTTCTCTCTTTCTACCGTCCAACCGTTCACTCTTCTTTGGCCATGTTTTCTTTTTCTCGCCTTCTTATTAACTCTGATTTGGCTGTGTTTTCTTTTTCTCTCCTTCCCATCAACTCCTCTGTTTTGGCCGTATACCTCTTTTCTCTGTCTTCCAATGATTGTCTCAATTTTTCTCTCTCTCTTGTCGACTCTGATTTGGCCGTTCTTGGGTCTCCACCGATTGTCTATTTTTGCCGTTCTGCTCTCCTGTGGTGTATTTGCCGTTTTGCTCATTTTTTTGGCCGTCACATATTTCTCTCCTTTTCCCTGTGTCTACCAACGGTGGTCTTCCCTATTTTGTCATCTCATGTTTTCTCTTCTTTTTGGCTAGTTATTGTAGGGTTGTCGTGTGGTTTTACTTCCTTACCCCTCCATGTAGCTTCAAATTACTCTCTTGCCCCTCCATGTGGCTTTACTTTCTTGCCCCTCCATGTCAAATTACTTGCACACTTAAATCTAGTTGACAACAATTACAACCCATATAAGATTGTGGAAACAACAATCTCCCCCTTTGTAATTGTTGGCAACACTCATAACAAAAACCATTATGCAACAATTACAACTCCCCCTAAATATGCACTCCCCTTTTCTTAATAGCTCCCCCTGCACTATTGCTTCTCTCCCCCTTTGCCAACCAATTAAAAAAAAAAACTCTCAAAGTAGAGATGGAGGATTCACCTGAACTTCAAGCTTGAGAAGGCATTTGCACAGACAGACTCATTTTGTCCTTTTCAAACAACTCTATGGATAGAAGTTTAGTTAGAATATTTGAAATTTTATCTTTAGTGCCAACATACTCCAACTGAATTGTACCCTGTTCCACTTGATCTTTGATGAAGTGATATCGGATGTCAATATGTTTGCTCCTTGAATGTTGAACCGGATTCTTACTGAGATCAATAGCACGTTGATTATCACAAAGTACACTCACTGGTAATTTCACTTCATCACCCAAGTCTGCTAATTGTCTTAGCATCCATATCACTTGAGTACATGCTGCACAAGCAGCCATATACTCAGCCTCAGCTTTGCTCAAAGCAACACTATTTTGCTTTTTACTTAACCATGCAACACACTTTGAACCCAAGTAAAAGCTACAACCGCTGGTTGATTTTCTGTCATTTATACTTCTTGCCCAGTCTGCATCAGTGTATGCTCGTAGTTTTACAAAATCCACGGTCGGATACCACAAACCCATTTCTAGTGTCCCTTTGAGGTATCTTAGGATTCTTTTCACTGCTAACACATGAGATTCCTTAGGATCAACTTAGAATTTGCTGGCAATGCACACAACTTGCATAAGATCAGGCCTTGATGCTGTAAGGTACAGAAGGCTCCGTATCATCTTCCTATATTGTGTAGGGCTTGTACTCTTTCCTTCCTGATCTTTTGTTAACTTGCAGCCCACAGACATAGAGGTACTAACAGGCCTGCTATCCTCCATGCCAAACTTTTTCAGCATCTCTTTGGCATATTTTGTCTGAGAAATAAAAATACCTTATTCACACTGTTTTATCAATAATCCAAGAAAGTAAGTCATTTCTCCAATCAATGACATCTCAAATTCCTCACTCATCTTCTATGCAAAATCTTGGCATAACTCAGAGTGATCCCCTCCAAAGATGATGTCATCTACATATACTATGGTTATCAGCTGGCCTTTCTTTGAGTTGAACACATATGGGTTATTATCAACTGTTCCTCTTCTAAAGTTCAACCTTCTTAAATATGCATTTAGCCTACTGTACCATGCTCTTGGGGCTTGTTTAAGGCCATACAAGGCTTTCTTCAGCTTGCACATGTGTGTCTCATCCTCACTGATTTGTACTCCATCAGGTTGTTCAATATACACTTCTTCTTTCAGGAGCCCATTCAAAAAGGCTGATTTCACATCCATCTGATAAACTTTATACCTCTTGTGCTGCCAAAGCTAGGAATATTCTAATAGTTTCTAACCTTGCCACTGGTGCAAAAGTTTCATCAACATCTACTCCTTCTATCTGAGTGTAGCCTTTGCAAACTAGCCTAGCCTTATTCCTCACCACCTTGCCATCGTCATTGTGTTTATTTTTAAACACCCATTTTGTTCCTATGACATTCTTTTTAGTGGGTCTTGGAACCAGCTCCCATGTTTCATTCTTCTCGATTTGATCCAGCTCCTTATTGAAACCTTTGACCCAAGCTTTGTCTTGTGCAGCCTCTTTAATAGATTTAGGTTCAACTTATGAAAGTAAAGCAGTAGCTCCCACAATTCTTCTTCTTGTTGTAACTCCTGCTGATGAGTCACCTATGATCTAATTTCCTTGATGAGCACTAGTCCATGTCTTCTTTGTCCTTCTCTCTTCCACAACCTTAGTTGCAAGAGAATCTCTTTCTTCATCTTCAAACTCACTCTTCTCTGACTCTGAACTTACATCTTTTCCCTCTTCTTCATGTTGGTCTGATTCTTCATCTACATTAAAGTCATCTTCTTCATTGTCCTCAGCTTCTCCATTCTGCATTATTTTTTCGTCCTCATCTATTCTCACATCACTAGACGTGATCACTTTTTGCAACTTATGCAGGAAAAATCTATAACCTTTTGTCTTTGTTGAGTATCCCATAAAGATGCCTTCATCAGAGCTAGCATTCAATTTTCCCAAGTTTTGCTCCTTGTTCTTCACAAAACATGGGCTACCAAAGATTCTGAGATACTTGGCTATTGTCTTCTTCCCACTCTATAGCTCATACGGAGTCTTATTAGTATTGGACCTTAGTAAGACTCTATTCAGTAGATGTACAGCTGTAAATATTGCTTTTGTCCATATTCTTGTGTAAAGCTTGGATTCCATAAGTAGAGTTCTTGCCATTTCAACCACTGCTATATTTTTCCTCTCTACCACCTCGTTCTGTTGAGGTGTACTTGTTGCTGCCATCTAATGGTGAATACCATGCTTCTCAAGGTAATCTTCAAAAGTTTCATTTGTAAATTCAGTGCCTTGATCTAACCTCAATACTTTGATCTTCCTTCCACTCTCATTTTCAGCCAATCTTCTATATCCCTTGAAGCAATTCAGAACTTCTGACTTGTGTTTAAGGTACATGACGCAGGTCCTTCTGGAATAATCATCAACAAACAAGATGAAGTGCCTCTAACCATTCAACCCTTTTGTCCTCATCGGTCCACACAAATCAGTATGCACAATGTCAAGCACTGCTTTAGAGCTGAACTCTTTGGTCTTATACTGCTTTCTAGCATGTTTTCCTTTAGAGCATGATGAGCAAACATACTCTCTCTCTCTCTCTCTCCTAAGGTTAGGAATGTCTCTGATTGCATGAGTAGTGGTCAGCTTCCTCATATTCTTCTGTGATAAGTGTCCTAACCTCTTATGCCAGAGTTGATTTTCTTCTTCTTTGGTGAGTAAACAGTTGTTTGTCTTATCCTCATCAATCACATATAAATTTCTAACTGTTCTCTTCCCAGTGCAACAGTATTACCTTCTTTACTCTTTACTTGGCAACCTGTTTTTGTAAATATCACTTTATGGTCTTTATTACATAGTTGGCTGACAGATGCTAGATTATATCTAAGTCCTTTAACGTGCAGAACATCTTTCAACTTTCCTTTTCCAATGTTTACTGACCCTTAACCATTGATGTTGAGTGAATCATCATTACCAAACTTGACTCTGCCTTCTCTTGACTTCTTTAGCTTTGATCATTTACTCTTATCTTCTATCATATTTAAAGTGCATCCACTGTCAAGAATCCACTACTTATCCTTGTAGTCAGCTGTTAGTGCAATTTCAGCTATATTAGCCACCTTCCTTTTTTCTTTATATTTTTTCCTTTGATCCGGCTTAAAGATAGATTTCTCCTTTTTCTCAACTTTGACTACACCAATTTTTTTCACTATGCCATCGAGTGCCTTCTCTTGCTCAGGGAGAAGTGTCATGCATCTCTTTGCATTATGGGCATCCTGCCCACACCTTTCACATTGTTCCAAGTCTACCAATATAGCAAACTTGTTCTTTAAAACCACTGGTTTAGGCTTTCACTAACAATCCTTGTCAATGTGTCCTTGCTTTTTACTATATGTGCAAGAACTCATGGCAAGTGTTCTCTTCTGAATTTTGTATTGTCTCCCCCTATATGCAGCATTGGATCTTCTCAAGTTGGAGATGTATACTGGCCTTCTCCACCAGCATTTACTTGCCTTATGACCCCAAACTCCACAATAAAGACAGTAACCTTGAAACTGCCTTTTCTTGGGTTTAATCACAGCTTGTTTTCTTTTGTTCATTATCTGCTGTGTAGGCAAGGTTGCTGGTTTCTTTGCTTGTGTGGCTTTCATTTCAGCCACCTTCTTCTCCTTCTTCTGTTCAGCCATTACCCTTGGCTGGCTAACTTTCTTTCTTTCTGAGATGTAGCAGCTATGAGTTGCTGCTCTTTAACCATAGACATCATTTTTGGCCCTGGCTTTGGTTTGATAACTGTCTTCTCTTCTTCAATTATCTTCTCCTAAGTCACAGCCTTCTCTTTCAACTTTTGTGGCAAAGTCTCATTCTCTTTAGTTAGTGCAGCCTCAAATTGCTACACTTTCTCTTCATTCTTCTTTTCTCTTGTGGAATTTGTTTCTCCTATCATTTTAATCTTTTGCACATTCTCTTCACTCCTTTTGAGTTATTGCTGAAGTCTCAGCAACTCTTTCTCCGGTCCTTCAATTTTTAAAGTCCCTGAGCCAAGCTCTCTTGTAAGGTCTTCACATATTTTGATCTGTTCTTCAAATCTTCTCTTCAAGTCAATATGTTCAGCCCTTATTTCATCCTTTTGACTTTCAGCTTCCTCAGACTTTGCTTCAACTTGTTTTATACGGGCCTTTAACCTTCTTATGGTTCTGTCCCTTTTGATTATCTCCTTTGAAGTTGCTTCCAACTCAGCTACAAGATCTGGTTCTTCTTCATCAACCTCCTCTTCCTCTTCAGAGGTTGAACTACCACCTTGAACTGATGCCATAAAGGTATGATGATCTGATGAGTCTTCATCTTCCTCCTCATCAGCTTCTTTTGTCTGACTCACATAATTCTTGAATGAGCCTCTCTTCTTCTTCTGTGGGTTGGCAGTCTTCTTGCTGGACTTTTTTTATTTGAACGATGGTCTTCTCCATTTTGAATTCTGCTCATCATTACCATCCTCATCTTCATCATCAAGTTTCACTTTGCACTGAGAAGCAAAGTGTCTAGTCTGCCCACAATGATAACATCTCAAGGACAACTGTCCTTTTCCCTTCTTTGACCCCTTCTTGAATTTCCTTGTGAAGAAAGTCAACACTTCACCTTCACTTTCTTCCTCATCACCATCATCATCCTCACTAAATGATTCTTCCTCTTCTCTTATCTTCAAATGTCTCATAACTTTGAAAGCTGCCTCCTTTGGTAGCTTTGATGTTGAGGAGCTTTTAGTTGACTTTATTCTCATCTCATATGCAATGAGATTGCACTAGAGATCATGCAGAGACATAGAATTGAACTCTTTACTCTCCTCTATGGCTACCACCTTTGAGGCAAACCTCTCAAGCAGAATTCTCAGAATTTTCTTCATAATAAATGAGTCCTTCTTGTTCTTCCCATGACTTCTAAGATCATTTACAACATCAATAATCCTGGTGAAGAACTCTTGTACTGTCTCATTTTTCTGCATTCTAAGAGATTCATATCTCTCCTTGAACACTTGAAGCTTAGCCTCCTTCATTCTGTCATCACCTTCATAGACTTTCTGTAGTCTGTCCCATATCTCCTTAGCAGACTTACAGTCCATAACTTTAACATACTCAGCATTTGTCAATGCTGAAATGATGATGTTTGAGGCCTTCCCATTTATCTCAAATTGCCTTAATTCCTCTGGCGTTGGATCTTTACCTTCTTTTGGGGCCACAAAACCCTCCTGTACGCATTTCACCACGTTCATACCCATGGTTGCAAATACCACCTGCATTCTCGCTCTCCACATATGATAATTGGTTCCATTGAAGATTGGAACTTTCTTACTAAAAGTAGTGTTGGGGTATTGGCATCCATTTCTCAGTATGCTAAACTAGTTAAAATTTCTGAAACCCTTTAAACTAGTACAGCAAGCTGTTAAGCTTCAAACTGGTGAACCTGTGCTCTGATACCAATTGAAGTTCCTAACTTCACCCTAGGATCTACTAGTTTGTGATACTGAGAGGGGGGGTGAATCAGTATCACCACATTTCGCAGATATGTGAACAACTTCAACCTCTTCTGAAAAGTGAACTCTTTCTCAGATTTGACTAAGGTAGATCTATTACTACCCAAAGTCACCTTGCAGACATCTTGCCTATTAGGTCTTCATTAGGTTATGGGTTGGCTGATACTTTTGTTGCGTTCACACAACTTAATTCAAAACACAGAACATAAACAAAGTAAGGACACATGAGATTTACGTGGTTCCATCAATGTGACGTACATCCACGGTAGTAGGGACTCTCCCTCTACCGAGACAATCTACTATACTTGAGAATACCAGTTACAATGGATGTCTTAATCCTCTGCTCCTATCACTATTGCAAATACTAAGCAAGTACAATACAAAGAGTGTCACTTATTGTGTCTACCCTTCTTTTAGCTTGTCTTACCACTGTTGAATTGAATGGCTGCTTCATTGCCACTTAGAAGTTCACCACAACGCTCTCTAACCTCTCTTGAAGAAATCTAGAATTACATTGAGTTCTTTCAATGCTTCGCTAAATTCCTTCTTTAGGTTGTCTCACACAGCTCCTGCTTTCATCGTCTCACAGTCTCACCCATCTCCTATTTCATGATCTCACTGTCTCACGACTCGCCTCATGTTTCTGGTTTGCCCTTCTCCATTTCACACCTCCAGGTAGCTTGGTTTGATCTCTCGGTGATCTCCTCTTTCACAGTTTCTCCTCTCTTCCTTTACGATCAATGTGCTGTCTCCTCTCTTACCACTGGTGCATTTGCCTCTTTGCCATCCACCCCGATTTTGGCCATATTGGGTTTTTCTCTCCTTCCCCTGTTTGTCCGTCAGGTTTCTCTCTCCTTCCGCCGATGATGTGTTTTGCCATCCTTACTTGGTTGGCCGAATAGGGTTCTGCTGTTCACACCCTTTTTCATGTAGGTTGTTTGGTCGTGTCTCCTTTCTTTTGCTGACCCCCTGTTTTTGGTTGTCTTCTGTTTTCTCTCTTTCTACCGTCGACTCTTCTTTGGCCATGTTTTCTTTTTCTCGCCTTCCCGTCAACTCCTCTGTTCTGGTCGTATACCTCTTTTCTCTCTCTTCCAACGGCTGTCTCAATTTTTCTCTCTTTCTCCTGTTGACTCTGATTTGGCCGTTCTTGGGTTTCTGACGGTTGTCTATTTTTGCCATTCTACTCTCCCGGAGGTGTATTTGCCATTTTGCTCACTTTTTCAGTTGTCACGTATTTTCTCTCTCTTTTTCCCTGTTCTACCAACAGTGGCCTTCCCTATTTTGCCGTCTCATGTTTTCTTTTCATTTTGGCCGGTTGTTGTAGGGTTGCTACATGGTTTTACTTCCTTGCCCCTTCATGCTTCAAATTACTCTCTTGCCCCTCCATGTGGCTTTACTTTCTTGCCCCTCCATGTCAAATTACTTGCACACTTAAATTTAGTTGACAACAATTACAACCCATACAAGGCTTTGGGAACAACAAAACCTATAACCTAAAAGAAGACCTAATCAAAAACAACCAATCTGTTTAGTAGGCTAGGTATCTAAAAGGTAACTTTGGGGACAATTGTGATTAGTAGATTAGTAGGTAACAATAGATCTACCTTAGTAGAATATGAGAAAGAGTCCATTCCTAAAAAGAGTTTAAAGTTGTTCACCCACTTGCATGTTGATAAGAGTTAATTATTAAAGCAGTAGAGTACTGAAGTTCCCGACTTCTCCCTAGGATCTACTAGTTTGTGATACTGAGAGGGGGGTGAATCAGTATCACCACAATTTGCAATTCGCAGGTAAGTGAACAATTTCAACCTCTTCTTAAAGGCAAACTCTTTCTCAAACTCAACTAAGGTAGATCTATTGCTACCTACTAATCACAATAGTCCCCAAAGTCACCTTTCAGACACCTTTCTTAATAGACAATACGGATGTTCTTGTTTAGGTCTTCATTAGGTTATGGGTTGGCTGATACTTTAGCTGCGTTCACAACTCAATTCAAAATACAGAACGTAAAGAAAATTAAGGACATACGAGATTTACGTGGTTCCATCAATGTGACGTACATCCACAGTGGTAGGGACTCTCCCTCACTGAGACTATCCACTATACTTGAGAATTCCAGTCACAATGGATGTCTTAATCCTTTGCTCTTTTCACTATTGCAATTACTAAGCAAATACAATACAAAGAGTGTCACTTACTATGTCTACCCTTCTTCTAGCTTGTCTTGCCTCTATTGATTTGAAAGGCTGCTCCACTGCCGCATAGAAGTTCACCGCAACGCTCTCTAACTTCTCTTGAAGAAATCTGGAAATACATTGAGTTCTTTCAATATTTCGCCAAATTCCTTCTCTAGGTTGTCTCACACAACTCCTGCTTTCACCATCTCATGGTCTCCTCCGTCTCCTTGCCCCATAATCTCACTGTTTCACAACCCGCCTCACCTGTCCATTTCTCTCTCTCTTGCTGTCCAACCGGATTTCTCTCTCTTACCGTCGGATTTCTCTCTCTTACCGTCCAGCCATTCACTCTTCTTTGGCCGTTCACCTCTATTCTGCCATCTAGCCGTCTCTGATTTTGGCCGTGTTTTCTTTTTCTCGCCTTCCTGTCAACTCTAATTTGGCCATTCTTGGGTTTCCCCCAGTTGTCTATTTTTGCCATTCTGCTCACTTTTTCAGCCATCTCCCCTTTCTCTCTCTCGACTATTGTTCGTTCAGACCGTTTCAGCTCGGATCTAGTCTCACCCATCCTCGTTCTGGTCTCATCTCACCCATTCCAACTCGAATCTGGTCTCACCCGTTCCCGATCTGGTCTTGTCTCACCCATTTCAGCTCGGATTTGGTCTCACCCGTCCATTTCTGGTTTTCTTCCAGCCGGTGGTCTCCTCGCTGACCGCTGGTGTGCCGTTCCTCACGGGTTTCTCTCTCTTGACATCACATGGTTTGCTCCGATTTGCTCAATTTTTCGACCTCCCCTCTTTTCTAACGACGGAAACTGTTCACTCGATGGCTACTGTTCACTCAATTTGCTGACCTCTTCTTTTCTATTTTGCTGTCCCCTGTTTTGTTGTTCTCTTGCCGTCAGTGTGATTTGGCCATATGTTGTGTTTTTTTGTTTTCTTTACTTGGTCGTCCACACACTTTTATGTTTTTCCGTGTATTCAATTGAGTTAACCTTACCCTAGTTTTGTCTTCCAAGGCCTTTATATACTCTCTTCCATGAAACCCTAATAGGGCTTACTTGCGACAAATTTACTGTCTTGCCCTTACGTGGTGGATTTACGTTCTTGCCCTTACGTGGCAGATTTAATTTCTTGTCCTTCCATATGGCTTTACTTTTTTGCACACTTAAACCTAGTTGACAACAATTACAAGTCATACAAGACTATGGAAACAACAAGTACTTTGGCTTAAAATTATCAGAGTTTTTCAAGGGTGTGATACTGATTCACCCTCCTTCTCAATATCATAAACTAGTAGATCCTAGGGTGAAGTTGGGAACTTCAAAATTATTTTTTGTCCTTATATTAACCACTATATTCACTATAAAAACAATGTCCACACGCCATCTAAACCATGAATTCATTCAACTCCAACAAACAATGGAGTCCTTGATCTTACTTAGCTTTTCTTATTGATATTAATTGGTTGAATTCCAAAATAAAAAGTCCCTCTCTTCATTTCTAGTTAGCAAGGATACTCCTTTGGTTCAAAACACACTTTTTGATGCAATGATCATGAAATTAAATTTTGTGCCAAAACTACCTAGTATATTAATTGAAACAAGCAAACTTACACACCATTGATACTCTAAATATGTTCACTTCTTTCAACCAAAGGGGTCATTCATCTCTGTTTGCATTTCATGCAAAATCTAAGTTAATTAATTACTAAATAATGAGACTTTTTATTCACCCTAAGCTAAAAAGACTCCTTTTTTGGTTCCAAAGGCTCCTTTTCTCGTAATAACCATGAAATTAATTTTTGTGCTCATATTAACCACTATATTCACTATAAAAACAATGTCCACACACCATCTAAACCATGAATTCATTCAATTCCAATAAATAATGAAGTCCTTTATCTTACTTAGCTTTTCTTATTGATATTAGTTAGTTGACATCCAAAATAAAGAGTCACTCTCTTCATTCCTAGTTAGCAAGGCTCATCCATTGGTTCCAAACACACATTTTGATGCAATGATCATGAAATTAAATTTTATGCCAAAATTACCTTGTATATTAATTGCAACAGGCAAGTTTACACACCATTAATACTCTAAATATGTTTCCTTCCTTCAACCAAAGGAGTCATTAATTTTTGTTTGCATTTCGTGCTAATTTTAAGTGGTTTTGATTCCTAAATAACGAGACTTTCTATTCACCATAAGCTAAAAGGACTCCTATTTTGGTTCAAAGGGCTCCTTTTCTTGTAATGACCATGAAATTATTTTTTGTACTCATATAAACCACTATATTTATTGTAAAAACAATTTCCATATGCCATCTAAATAATTTCATTGAAATCCAAAAATCAATGGAGTCCTTGACCTTACTTAGCTTTATTTATTGATATTAATTGGTTGAATTCTAAAATAAAGAGTCTTTCTTTTCATTCCTAGTTAGCAAGGCTCCTCAATTGGTTCAAAACAAACTTTTTGATGCAACAATCATGAAATTAAATTTTGCGCCTAAATTACCTTGTATACTAATTTTAACAAGCAAGTTTACATGCCATTAATACTCTAAATATCTTTACTTCCTTCAACCAAACGAGTCGTTCATTTTTGTTTGCATTTCGTGCTAATTTTAAGTGGTTTAATTCCTAAATAATGAGACTTTTTATTCACCTTAAGCTAAACAAACTCCTTTTTTGGTTCCAAGGGCTCCCTTTCTTGTAATGACCATGAAATTATATTTTGTACTTATATTAACAAATATATTCATTGTAAAAATAATGCCCATACGCCATCTATACCACAAATTCATTGAATTCCAACAAACAATGCAGTCCTTGATCTTACTTGGCTTTTCTTATTGATATCAATTAGTTGAATTCCAAAATAAAGAGTCCCTCTCTTCATTCCTAGTTAGAAAGGCTCCTCCTCTGGTTCCAAACACACTTTTTGATGTAATGACCATGAAATTAAATTTTTTACCTAAACTACCTAGTATATTAATTGCAACAAGCAAGCTTACCCACCATTGATACTCTAAATATGTTTACTTCCTTCAACCAAAGGAGTCATTCATCATGATTAGCATTTCCTTACAATGTTGCAGGGTTTTATTCCAAAATAAGGGGACTTTTTATTCGCCTCAAGCTAATATGGTCCTTCTTTCATACACCATTGATACTCTATATTATGTTTACTTCCTACAACCAAAGGATTCATTCATCTTCGTTTTCATTTCGTGCACAATTTAAGTTGTTTAATTCCAAAATATTGAGACTTTCTATTCACCTTAAGCTAAAAAGACTCCTATTTTGGTTCAAATAGCTCCTTTTCTTGTAATGACCATGAAATTATTTTTTTGTGCTCGTATAAACCACTATATTCATTGTAAAAACAATGTCCATACGCCATCTAAGCCATGAATTCATTCAAATCTAACAAACAATGGAGTCCTTTATCTTACTAAACTTTTCTTATTGATATCCAACACACTTTTTGATGCAACGATCATGAAATTAAATTTTGTATCTAAATTACCTTGTATATTAATTGCAACAAGCAAGTTTACACTCCATTAATACTCTAAATATGTTTACTTCCTTCATCCAAAGGAGTCATTCATTTTTGTTTGCATTTTGTGCTAATTTTAAGTGGTTTCATTTCTAAATAATGAGACTTTTTATTCACCTTAAGATCAAATGAACCCTTTTTTGGTTCCACATACTCCTTTTCTTGTAATGACCATGAAATTTTATTTTGTACTTATATTAACCATTATATTCATTGTAAAAACAATGTCCATACGCCATTTATACCATGAATTCATTCAATTCCAACAAACAATGGAGTCCTTGATCATACTTAGCTTTTCTTATTGATATTAGTTAGTTGAATTCCAAAATAAAGGTTTCCTCTCTTCATTCCTAGTTAGCAAGGCTCCTCCTTTGGTTCCAAACACACTTTTTGATACAATGACCATGAAATTAAATTTTGTACCCAAACTACCTAGTATATTAATTGCAATAAGAAATCTTACACACCATTGATACCCTAAATATGTTTGCTTCTTTCAACCAAAGGAGTCATTCATCATGATTTACTTTTCCTTCCAATGTTGCGTGGTTTTATTCCAAAATAGGGGACTTTCTATTCGCCTCAAGCTAATATGTTCCTTCTTTTACATACCATTGATACTCTAAATATATTTACTTCCTTCAACCAAAGGAGTCATTCATCTTTGTTTGCATTTCATGCTAAATTTATGTTGTTTAATTCCTAAATGATGTGACTTTCTATTCACCTTAAGCTAAAAAGACTCCTATTTTAGTTCCAAGGGCTCCTTTTCTTGTAATGACCATGAAATTATTTTTTGTGCTTATATTAACCACTATATTCATTGAAAAAACAATGTCCATACGCCATCTAAACCATGAATTCATTCAAATCCTACAAACAATAGAGTCCTTGACCTTACTTAGCTATTTTTATTGATATTAATTGGTTGAATTCTAAAATAAAAAGTCCATTTCTTCATTCCTAGTTAGCAAGGCTCCTCCATTGGTTCCAAGCACACTTTTTGATGGTAATGATCATGAAATTAAATTTTGTGCCTAAACTACCTTGTATATTAATTGCAACAAGCATGTTCACACACAATTAATACTCTAAATATATTTACTTCCTTCAACCGAAGGAGTCATTCATCTGGTTAGCATTACTTACCAATGTTAAGCAGTTTTGTTCCTAAGTAATAAGACTTTTTATTCACTTCAAGCTAATACGGCTCCTCTTCTTGTTCCATGGACTATTTTTCATGCAATGATGATTAAATTATCTTTTGTTTTTTTTATTAAGGACTATATTCATTTAGAAAATAATGTCCATACCCCATTTATACCATGAATTCCTTCTATTCCAACAAACGATGGAGTCCTTGATCTTAATTAGCTTTTCTTATTCACATTAATTGGTTGAATTCCAAAATAAAGAGTTCGTCTCTTCATTCCTGGTTAGCGAGTCTCCTCCTATGGTTCCAAACACACTTCTTGATGCAAAGATCATGAAATTAAATTTTGTACCTAAACTAGCTAATATATTAATTTAAACATGCAAGTCTGTACGCTATTAATACTCTAAATGTTTTTACATCCGTCAACCAAAGAAGTCATTCATTATTGTTTGCATTTCCTGCTAATTTTATGTGGTTTAATTCCTAAATAATGAGACTTTCTATTCACCTTAAGCTAATAAGAGTCCTCTTTTGGTTCCAAGGGCTCTTTTTCTTGCAATGACCATGAAATTATTTTTTGTACTTATAGTAACCACTCAATTCATTGCAAACAATGTCCATACGCCATCTATGTTATGAATTCATTATATTCCATCCAACAAAGCAGTCCTTCATCTTGATTATCTTTTCATGTAGACATTATTAATTAGTTGAATTCCCAAATAAAGTCCATCTCCTCAGTTGTGGTTAGCAAGGCCCATCCATTGGTTCCAAACACACCTTTTGATACCACGATCATGTCATTAACATTTGTGCCTAAACTACCTAGTGTATTGATTAAAACAAACAAGTCTATACACCATTAATACTCTAAATGTGTTTACTTTCATTAACCAAAGGAGCAATTCATCTTGGTTTGCATTTCATACTGATGCTAAGTGGTTTAATTCCTAAATAATCAGACATTTTATTCACTTCAAGGTGATCAAGCTCCTCTATTTGTTCTAAGGACTATTTTTCATGCAATGACCATGAAATTATCTTTTGTGTTTTTATTAAGGATTATATTTATTGTGAAAACAATGCCCATAACCCATCTATATTGTGAATTCATTTAATTCCAACAAAAAATGGTGTCCATGATCTTAATTAGCTTTTCTTTTTAATATTAATTGGTTGAATTCCAAAATACAGAGTCCCTCTCTTCATTCCTGGTTAACGAGGCTCCTTATGTGGTTCCAAACACACTTTTTGATGCAATGATCATGGAATTAATTTTTGTACCTAAACTACCTAGTATATTAATTACAACAAGCAAATTTACACACCATTCATACTCTAAATATATTTACTTCCTTCAACCAAAGGAGTCATTCATCATGGTTAGCATTTCCTACCAATGTTAAGCACTTTATTCCTAAGTAGCGAGACTTTCTATTCGCTTGAAGCTTGTATGGCTCCTTTTTTGTTCCAAGGACACTTTTTTCCTACAATGACCATGAAATATCATTTGTGTTTATATTCATCACTATATTCATTAAAAAAAAACAATATCTGTAGGGCATCTATACTACAAATTCATTCAATTCCGTCAAACAAAGGAGTCTTTGATCTTTATTGCCTTTTCTCATTGATATTAATTGGTTGAATTCCCAATTAAAGAGTCCCTCACTTCATTTCTAGTTAGCTAGTTTGTCCATTGGCTCCAAACACACTTTTTGATGTAGTAATAATGAAATTAACTTTTGTGCCTAAACTACCTAACATATTAATTAGAACAAGCAAGTCTATACAACATTAATACTCTAAATATGTTTACTTCCATCAACAAAGGACACATTAATCCTGGTTTGCATTTTGTTCTAATTTAAGTGGTTTAATTCCTAAATAGTGAGACTTTCTATTCAACTCTAGCTAATCAGGCTACTTTTTTTGTTACATGGACTATTTTCATGCAATAATCACAAAATTCTCTTTTGCGTTTTTATTAAGGACTATATTCATTGTGAAAACAATGTCCACACGCCATCTATACCATGAATTCATTAAATTCCAACAAAGAATGGAGTCCTTGATCCTGATTAGCTTTTATTATTGATATTAATTTGTTGAATTCCAAAATAAAGAGTCCCTCTCTTCATTCTTAGTTAGCAAGGCTCCTCCTTTGGTTCCAAATACACTTTTTAATGCAATGATCATAAAATTAAATTTTGTGCCAAAACTAGCTAGTATATTTGATGCGGAAATCCCAAAAAGACGTGGCTTAGGGACCCAACACACACAAGGAATCAAAGAACAACTAGGAAAGCTAAACCAGAGTTTAATATCACAAACCCTAAACCCACCCTTCAAAGGAACACGAACCTAGAGTATTTAAGAAGGATATGGACGCCATACTCCAGAAAAGAAAAGAATTTGGGAGTGATAAGTCGATTGGAACGCCACAAGAAGAAATACCTCTTGATAAGTTCCTTAGCCCTTAAAAGAACTGAGAGGAAAAACCCTTGCTTTCTATTTTACTCAAAATTGTCTGCTCTTCAGAGCTTACAAGGGGAGCCTATTTATAGGCTAAGATAGCAATCCTAAAGAGGCACAAATTCCTACTTAGGACAAATCCTTATTTTGGAGGAATTCCTAATTGTGGACAAATTCTAACATAAATAATAAACTCTTATTTAGGAAGAAATGTTATTAATTATTCTGACCTATTAAGTATTCTAATTATATTAATGGGCTGGACTCCTTGTCAAACTTGAATTCGCCCCATTTGAAGTTGGGTTGGCCTGAATGTCCTAAATCAGCCCATTTAGTGCTTCTTTAATCTTTTTAGCTCTAACTCGTGTTATTGGGCCTTCTGGAATGTGCAATGGACTTCTTGCAACCATTGAAACCTTCCACCCATCATCTCTATGGTTCTCATCATTCCCCCTCTCCTCAAAAGGATTCGTCCTCGAATCATCACCTACATCAAAAGGGGAAAGATCAGAAACGTTAAATGTTGCACTCACATTATACTCACCACGAAGGTCCAACTGATAAGCATTGTCATTAATTTGGGCTACAACTTGAAAAGGACCATCTTATCTGGGTTGTAGTTTCGAATGCCTTTTAGCTGGGAACCGTTCCTTGCGCATATGCACCCAAACCCAATCACCAGGTTCAAACACCACCTTCTTTCATCCTTTGTTGACATGGGATGCGTGGTACTCAGTCCGTTTTTCAATATGTTGTCGCACCTTCTCATGCAATTTTTTTATCATGTCAGCCTTGCGTTCCCCATCTAAGCTAGCATACTCATTGACAGGCATAGGTACCAAATCTAAAGGAGTCAATGGATTAAAACCATATACTATTTCAAATGGAGAGTAACTAGTAGAAGAATGAACACTCTGATTATATGCAAACTCAACATGCAGTAAACAATCTTCCCATGTTTTCAAATTTGTTCAAATAATAGCACGCAAAAGAGTAGAAAGAGTTTGATTAACTACCTCAATTTGCCCATCAGTTTGTAGATGACAAGCAGTTGAAAACAATAGCTTAGTACCTAACTTACCCCATAAAGTCTTCCAGAAGTAGCTTAAGAACTTTGTATCTCGATCTGAAACAATGCTTCATGGCATGCCATGCAAACGTACTACTTCTCTAAAGAATAAGTCAGCCACGTTGTTTGCATCATCAGTTTTATGACATGGGATGAAGTGTGCCATCTTTGAAAATCTATCAACAACAACAAATACATAATCCCTACCCCTTTTTGTTCGTGGCAATCCTAGTACAAAGTCCAGAGATAAATCAATCCAAGGATAGTTTGGTATGGGTAGAGGGGTATACAAACCATGAGGTAAAATTCTAAATTTAGCTTGTTTGCATGTTATGCATTTCGCACATATCCTTTCAACATCTCGTTTCATTCGTGGCCAAAAAAAATGTTCATTTAGGACATCTAAGGATTTCTTAACTTCGAAATGACCTATTAGACCACCCTCATGAGCTTCTCTTACAACCAACTCCCTCAAAGAACTTATAGGCATACATAAACGATTTTCCCTAAATAAGAAACCCTTATAGGGCATATCTGTGAGATAATGCATCAGCTACCACATTTTCCTTACCTTTTTTATATTGGATGGTGTAGGGAAAGGTCTCAATGAATTCAACCCACCTAGCATGTCTTTTGTTCAACTTTCCTTGTCCCTTCAAGTGCTTCAAAGATTCATGGTCAATATGGATGACAAACTCTTTAGGCCAAAGGTAAGTAATGTTGCCATGTCTCCAAAGCCCATACCAATGCATACATCTCTTTATCATAAATAGGATAATTAAGGCTTGCTCCACTTAACTTTTCACTAAAGTAAGCAATTGGGCACCTTTCCTGCATCAAAACAGCTCCAATGCCAATACCTGAAGCATCACACTTAATCTCGAAAGCTTTTGCAAAGTTAGGTAAAGCAAGTAAAGGTGCAGAACTTAATTTTTCCTTAATGCAATTAAAAGCCTTGTCTTGGTCACTACCCCACCTAAAACTTATGTTCTTTTTGATAAGCTCAGTGAGTGGTATGGCAATGGTGCTAAAGTCTTTAACAAAGCGTCTATAGAAACTAACTAGACCATGAAACTTACGCACGTCACTAGTTGACTTAGGTGTAGGCCAATCACGAATTGCCTTAACTTTTTCCTCATCAACCTCAACACCTTTAGCACTGACAACATAGCCAAGAAATGTGATCTGATCAGTACAAAAGGAACATTTATGTAAGTTAGCATACAATTTCTCAGAACGTAAAACACTCACAATAGAACGTAAATGATCAAGATGATCTTCTAGGGTTTTACTATAAACCAAGATATCATCAAAATATACCACTACAAATCTACCATAAATGCACATAAAACATGATTCATTAGCAGCATAAAAGTGCTTGGTGTATTAGTGAGACCAAATGGCATAACTAGCAACTCATATAACCCATACTTAGTTTTGAAAGCTGTTTTCCACTCATCTCCCTCTCTCATCCTAATCTGATGATTTCCACTTTTCAAATCAATCTTAGAAAAAACACATGACCCATGTAATTCATCTAACATGTCATCTAATCTAGGTATGGGGTGACGATACTTTACAGTGATTTTGCTGATTGCTCGACAATCAACACACATCCTCCAAATCCCATCTTTTTTTAGTACAAGTAGGACAGGCACAGCACATGGACTCATGCTTTCCCTCACATATCCTTTGGACATAAGCTCCTCAACCTGCCTTTGAAGCTCCTTCATCTCCTCAGGATTACTCTTATATGCTGGCCGGTTAGGGATGGATGCACCTGGGATGAAATCAATTTGATGCTCAATTCCTCTATTATGTGGCAATCCACTTGGGATATCGTCAGGGAATACATTTTCAAATTCCTGCAATAATGTAACAACAACACTAGGCAAACATGAGTCAAACTTGTTCGTGTTAAAATAAGCCTCCTTGTACAAAAGTACAATCATAGGTTGTTTGGCATAGAATGCTCTTTTGACATCACTTCCTTTTGCATAGAGATTTTCTCTTTTCTTCTCTTTCTCTTGTGTCCTCACGTTTTCTTCTCTTTCTTCTCTTTTATCAATCTTTCTTTTCTGTTCACTCTCATTTTTAATCCTTAATTGATCCTCATATGCTTGTTGAGGTGATAATGGTACAAGAATGACAAGTTTTTCGTTCATTACAAATGAATATCGATTCTTGAAGCCATCATGCATAACTCACCTATCAAATTGCCATGGTCTTCCTAATAGAATATGTCCCGCATGCATGGGTACAACATCACATAAAACTTCATCATAGTACCTTCTGATAGAAAATGATACGAGCACTTGCTGATTTACCATCACTTCACCACTCTCATTCAACCACTGAAGTTTATATGGTCTAGGATGCTTCATAGTAGGTAAATCCAGCTTCTCAACCATAGTTGTGCTAGCAACGTTAGTGCAACTCCCACCATCAATAATGATACTACATACCTTATCTTTGATGAGACACCTTATCTGAAAGATGTTATCTCATTGCGCCTCATTTTCTTCTTTTGCTTGCACATTCAATGCTCGCCTTGTAACGAGAGCTACTTCGTTAACCATATACTCCTCTCCATCACATTCACCCTCTGATGGTGGCACAGAATCATCATCCGATTCACTTTCAATTTCAACATCACCGTTACTTCTCAGGATCATTGCATGCTTATTTAGACATTGAGATGCAATGTGACCCCTGCCCAAACACTTAAAACATTTAACATCTCTATTTCTACTCTGTTGGGGTTCAAATTTACTCGTCTCCTTGCTAGAACCCACATCCTTGTGCTTGGGTAGCTTGGCTTTGGACTTGTAATTGGTCATCTCATCCCTTTTATTCCAATTTGGCTTCCACGATGAGGTAGAACCTGAATTCTGCCCAAATCGTGTGGAGCTCTTTCATTTAAGTTGCCTTTCAACTTTCATTGCCATGTGCACCATGTCTTCTAATTCCACATAGTGCTGCAATTCAACCACATTTTCTATGTCCCTATTTAGCCCTTGCAGAAATCGAGTCATGGTTGCCTCTCTATCTTCTTTTACATTGGCCCTAATCATGGTTATCTCCATCTCCTTGTGGTAGTCCTCCACACTTTTGGTGCCCTAAGTGAGCCCTTGCAGCCTTTTCTACAACTCCCTGTAATAGTGAGTAGGGACAAACCTCCTCCTTATGATAGCCTTCATCTCCTCCCATGTATCAATAGGCTGCTCATGATTCCTCTTCCTAGTCAAAACAAGTTGATCCCACCAAATAATAGCATAATCAGTAAATTCAACTGCAGCAAGCTTTACCTTTTTCTCCTCGGAATAGTTGTAGCAATCAAAAACCAATTCAACCTTCTTTTCCCATTCTAGGTATGCATCAAGATCCTTTTTACCTTGGAATGAAGGAATTGTCATTTTAATACTACCCAAATTATGGTCGTAGGTGCCTTGCCTCCCAAATTCTCTTCGATCCCATCTATTGTTACCAGTTCTAAGCATCGTAGTTTGATCGTTAACTTCATCATCTTCATGGTCATAGGCATGTGTCAACTACCTTCTTGCTTTGGGAGCCTCATATTCCCTATGTCTCCTATGCAACTCTGCTATTGTATTAGCTTGCTTCTCCATCCTCTCCCTCATATCATCAAATCTGGTATTCATGCGCTTAAATTATTGTTGCATAGCTTTGATCATGAAGGACACATCACCAGCTCCATCTTGAGCTACACCTTTGTCTTTGGATGTCATAGTCTTATTTCTGCACAAAACAAACCTCACAGAACACTCCCTCATGTGTGTCACTCAAAAGATTATGTCACACTCCCTCGTGTTTACACTCTTTATGGTTTTTTTCCTTTTATGAACTTTCACTCTTACCTTTTACCACTCAGATTTTCCCTTTCAGCTCTATAAAGAACTAAACAGGGTATTGATTTTGAACAGAGTAAGCTAAATGGCATAGAATTGAACAAAAAGAATAAAGAGAAAAAAGGATGTCAACACAAACCGATTTAATAAACTAAATTCACAAGAATTAGAATAGGGGTAATATAACCTAAAGGACAACTTGGGTAACAAAATAGGAAACAGATGGTAGAATTGGAGTTGAGCAAAAAAACTTTATTATTATTGTAGCCAATATGACCAAACTCTTTGAATTTGATGTTTTCTTTCTTTTGTTTTATTCCTTCCCCTTTTTTTTCATTGTTTTTTTTTTTTTTTTTTTTGTCATTTTTTTTTGTTTTTTTTTTTTTTTTTTTTTTTGTTCTTTTTTTTTTTTTAACACAAAACAATAGTACATTTATAAGAAGGATTGAAATTGAAATTGAAATTAGCACGTTTATGAGCTTAAACAAACAAGCAAAGAGAGAAGGATTGCAAATAAACAGATTTGTGCATTTGAATGATAATGCACATAATAAACAAACTAAACAACAATAAATAAATCAAAAGATAGAAAATTGAAGAGTAAGTGGATTCAACCTGATTTAGAACCTGGCTCTGATACCAACTGATGCGGAAATCCCAAAAAGACGTGGCTTAGGGACCCAACACACACAAGGAATCAAAGAACAACCAGGAAAGCTTAACTAGAGTTTAATATCACAAACCTTAAACCCACCCTTCAAAGGAACATGAACCTAGAGTATTTAAGAAGGATATGGACGCTACACACTCTAGAAAAGAAAAGAAATTGGGAGTGATAAGTCGATTGGAACGCCACAAGAAGAAATACCTCTTGATAAGTTCCTTAGCCCTTAAAAGAACCGAGAGGAAAAACCCTTGCTTTCTATTTTACTCAAAATTGTCTGCCCTTAAAAGCTTACAAGGGGAGCCTATTTATAGGCTAAGATAGCAATCATAAAGAGGCACAAATTCCTACTTAGGACAAATCCTTATTTTGGAAGAATTCCTAATTGTGGACAAATTCTAACATAAATAATAAACTCTTATTTAGGAAGAAATGCTATTACTTATTCTAACCTATTAAGTATTCTAATTATATTAATTAGGGCTGGACTCCGTGTCAAACTTGAATTCGCCCCATTTGAAGTTGGGTTGGCCTAAATTTCCTGAATCAGCCCATTTAGTGCTTCTTTAATCTTTTTGGCTCTAACTCGTGTTATTGGGCATTCTGGAATGTGCAATGGACTTCTTGCAACCATTGAAGCCTTCCACCCATCATCTCTATGGTTCTTATCAATATCAATTTCAACATGTGAGTCTGTACATCATTAATACTCTAAATGTGTCTACTTCGATCAACCAAAGAAGTCATTCATATTTGTTTGCATTTCGTGCTAATTTTAAGTAGTTTAATTTTTAAATAATGGGACTTTCTATTCATCTTAAGCTTATAAGAGTCCTCTTTTGGTTCCAAGGGCTCTTTTTCTTGCAATGACCATGAAATTATTTTTTATGCTTATATTAACCACTCTATTCATTGTAAAAACAATGTCCATATGCCATCTATGCTATGAATTCATTATTTTCCATCAAACAAGGAAGTCCATCATCTTGATTATAGTTTCATGTAGATATTATTAATTGGTTGAATTCCTAAACAAAGTCCCTCTCCTCAATTGTAGTTAGCAAAGGTCATCCTTTGGTTCCAAACACACCTTTTGATACAATGATTATGAAATTAACATTTGTACCTAAACTACCTAGTATATTGATTAAAACAAACAAGTCTATACACCATTAATACTCTAAATGTGTTTACTTCCATCAACCAAAGGAGTCATTCATCTTGGTTTGCATTTTGTACTGATACTAAGTGGTTTAATTCCTAAATAATAAGACTTTTTAATTCACCTCAAGCTAATTAGGCTCTTCTATTTGTTCCAAAGACTATTTTTCATGTAATGACCCTGAAATTATCTTTTGTGTTTTCATTAACGACTATATTCATTGTGAAAACAATGTCCATACGCCATCTATGCTAAGAATTCATTATATGCCATCAAACAAGGTACTCCTTCATCTTGATTATCTTTTCGTGTAGATATTATTAATGGTTGAATTCCTAAGTAGAGTCCCTCTCCTCAGTTGTGGTTAGCAAGGCTCATCCTTTGGTTCTAAACACACCTTTTGATATAGTGATCATGAAATTAACATTTGTGTCTAAACTACCTAGTATATTGATTAACACAAACAAGTCTATATATGTTAACTTCCATTAACCAAAGAAATAATTCATCTTGGTTTTTGTTTTGTACTAATGCTAAATAGTTTAATTCCTAAATAATCAGACTTTTTATTCACCTCAAGAAAATTTGTCTCCTCTATTTGTTCCAAGGACTACTTTTCATCCAATGACCATAAAATTATCTTTTGTGTTTTCATTAACAACTATATTTATTGTGAAGACAATGTCCATATGTTATCTATACCATGAATTCATTCAATGCTAACAAATAATGGAGTCCTTGAACTTACTTAGCTTTTCTTATTGATATTAGTTGGTTGAATTCCAAAATAAAGAGTCCCTCTCTTCATTCCTAGTTAGCAAGGCTCCTCCTTTGGTTCCAAACACAATTTTTGATGCAATGATCATGAAATTAAATTTTATGCCTAAACTACCTAGTATATTAATTGCAACAAGCAAGCTTACACACCATCAATACTCTAAATATGTTTACTTCCTTCAACCAAAAGAGTCAATCATCATGGTTAGCATTTCCTTCCAATGTTGCGTGGTTTTATTCCAAAATAAGGGGACTTTCTATTTGCCTCAAGCTAATATGGTCCTTCTTTTTGTTCCAGGGACAATTTTCCTGCAATGACCATGAAATTATCTTTCGTGTTTTTATTAAGGACTATATCCACTATGATAACAATGTCCATACGTCATCTATACCATGAATTCATTCAATTCCAACAAACAATGGAGTTCTTGATCTTAATTAGCTTTTCTTATTGATATTAATTTATTGAATTCCATAATAAAGAGTCGCTCTCTTCACTGCTGGTTTGCAAGTCTCCTCCTTTGGTTCTAAACACACTTTTTGATGCAATGAACTTGAAATTAATTTTTGTTCCTAAACTACCTAGTATATTAATTGTAACAAGCAAGTTTACACACCATTCATACTATAAATATATTTACTTTTTTCAACCAAAGGAGTCATTCATCATGGTTAGCATTTCATACCAATGTTAAGCTATTTTATTCCTAAGTAATAAGACTTTTTATTCACTTCAAGCTAATGCAGCTCCTCTTTTTGTTCAAAGGACACGTTTTCTTGCAATGACCATGAAATTATTAGTTGTGTGTATATTCACCACTATATTCATTAAAAAAATAGGTCATCTATACCATGAATTCATTCTATTCCGTCAAACAAGGGAGTCTTTGATCTTAATTGCCTTTTCTCATTAATATTAATTGGTTGAATTCCCAATTAAAGAGTCCCTCTCTTCATTTCTAGTTAGCAAGCTCCTCCATTGGCTCCAAACACACTTTTTGACACAGTGATAATGAAATTAACTTTTGTTCCCAAACTACCTTGCTTATTAATTGGAACAAGCAAGTCTATACAACATTGATACTTTAAATATGTTTACTTCCATCAACTAAAGGACTCATTCATCTTGGTTTGCATTTTGTACTAATTTAAGTCATTTAATTCCTAAATAGTGAGACTTTCTATTCACCTCTAGCAAATTGGGCTCCACTATTTGTTCCAAGGACTATTTTTCATGTAATGAGCATGAAATTATCTTTTGTGTTTTTATTAAGGACTATATTCATTGTGAAAATGATGTTCATACGCTATCTATACCATCAATTCATTTAATTCAAGCAAACAATGGAGTCCTTAATCTTGATTAGATTTTCTTATTGACATTAATTGGTTGAATTCCAAAATAAAGAGTTCCTCTCTTCATTCCTAGTTAGCAAGGCTCCACCTATGGTTCCAAACACACTTTTTGATGCAATGATCATGAAATTAAATTTTGTATCAAAACTTTTAACATGCAAGTCTAAACACCATTAATACTCTAAATGTGTCTACTTTCGTCAACCAAAGAAGTCATTTATATTTGTTTGCATTTCATGCTAATTTTAAGTGGTTTAATTCTTAAATAATGGGACTTCCTATTCACCTTAAGCTAATAAGAGTCCTATTTTGGTTCCAAGGGCACCTTTTCTTGCAATGAACATGAAATTATTTTTTGTGCTTATATTAATCACTTTATTCATTGTAAAAACAATGTTCATACAACATCAATAATATTTATTCATTATATTCCCTCAAAAAAGGCAATCCTTCATCATGATTATCTTTTCGTGTAAATATTATTAATTGGTTGAATTCCCAAATAGAGTCCCATACTCCAATTAAATATTATTAATCACAATGTGATGTTGTACCAATTGATATTAATTGGTTAAATACCAAAATAAAGAGTCCCTCTCTTCATTCCTGGATAGCAAGGCTCCTCCTTTGCATCCCAACACACTTTTCATGCAATGATCATGAAATTAAATTTTGTGCCTAAACAACCTAGTATATTAATTACACCAAGCAAGTTTACACACCATTAATACTCTAAATATGTTTACTTCCTTCAACCAAAGGAGTCATTCATCATGGTTAGCATTTCCTACCAATGTTAAGTAGTTTTATTCCAAAGTAATAAGACTTTTTATTCGCTTGAAGCTGATACGACTTCTCTTACTGTTCCAAGGACTATTTCTTATGCAATGACTGTGAAATTATCTTTTGTGTTTTTATTAAGGACTCTATTCATTGCTAGTCACACGCCTCATGTACATTTCTGGTTTGGTGTTTCACGTTTCACATACGTTTCTGGTTTGCACTTGTCCGTTTCCCTTATGGACGGTGGGCTGTCTTCTCTCTTACGTGAGTCACACGGTTTTCTCCAGCTGTCACACCTCTTTGCTATGTGTTTTCACTTGCCATCCAACCTTGCTTTGGCCGTTCTCCTCCTTGCTTGGCCGTCCACCCCTTTGCCATTGGTTGTGATTGGCCATGTAGATTGGTTTAGACGTTTACCTTGTTTGGCCGTGTAGGTTGGTTTGGACGTTCACCTTTGGCCATGTAGATTGGTTTGGATGTTCACCTTTGGTTGGCCGGTTGTCTCCCTTTGGTTGTCCCTTTCTGTTTTGCTGTCCAGCTCTTGTTGTCCAGCCGTTCCTCCTTTGTTTTCTCTCTTTGGCCGGTCACCCTTTGTGTTTTGCTGTCTAGCACCTTCTGATTTGTGATTTGCCATTCACCTTTGGTTGCTGTCCAGCCGTGTCTTCTTCTTTGCAGATGGTGGTTTCTCGTTTGCTCCATTGTGTTTACTGAGTGGTTTGCTTTGGATGTCTTTTTGTTTGGCTGGCTCCTTCCTCACATTTTCTCTCTTTGGTTGTCTAGGTTTACTGTCCGTTTTGCTCAATTGCCGACTTCTCTTGGTTGAACAGTTGCTTGTGTTTTGCCGAATATTCAATTATGCCGTTCACCCTCTTGTGTTTTGCCGTCCAGCACCTGCTTGTGTTTGCCAAATGTTCTCTTATGGTGGCCTTACCCTCGTTTTGTCTTCCAAGGTCTTTATATACTCTCTTCCATGAAACCCTAATGGGACTTACGTAGAGGATTTACGTTCTTGCCCCTTCATGTATCTTTTACTTTCTTGCCCCTCCATGTGGCTTTATTTTCTTGCCCCTCCATATGGCTTTACTTTCTTGCACACTTAATTCTAGTTGACAACAATTACAACCCATACAAGGCTATGGAAACAACAGTGTTTATATTCACCCGTATATTCATTAAAATAACAATGTCTATAAGCTATTTATACGATGAATTCATTCAATTCCATCAAACAAAGGAGTCTTTGATCTTGATTGCCTTTTCTAGTTGTTATTAATTGGTTGAATTCCCAAATATAGAGTTCCGCACTTCATTTCTAGTTAGCAAGCTCCTCCATTGGATCCAAACACACCTTTTGATGTAGTGCTAATGAAATTAACTTTTGTACCTAAACTACCTAGCGTATTAATTGGAACATGCAACTCTATACAACATTAATTCTCTCATTATGTTTACTTCCATCAACTAAAGGACTCATTCATCTTGGTTTGCATTTTGTACTAATTTAAGTGGTTTAATTCCTAAATAGTGAGACTTTCTATTCACCTCTAGCTAATCAGGTTAATTTTTTTTGGTTCCAAGGACTATTTTTCATACAATGACCATCAAATTATCTTTTGTGTTTTTATTAAGGACTTTATTCGTTGTGAAAACAATGTCCATATGCCATTTATACCATGAAATCATTCAATTCCAACAAAGAATGGAGTCCTTCATTCTATTCACCTTAAGCCAAAAAGACCCCTTTTTTGGTTCCAAGGGCTCTTTTTCTTGTAATGACCATGAAATTATTCTTTGTGCTTATATTAACCACTATATTTACTGTAAAAACAATGTCCATATGTCATCCATACCATGAATTCATTCAATTCCAACAAACAATGAAGCCCTTAATCTTAATTAGCTTTTATTATTGATATTAATTTGTTGAATTCTAGAATAAAGAGTCCCTCTCTTCATTCCTGGTAAGCAAGGCTCCTCCATTGGTTCCAAACACACTTTCTGATGCAATGATCATGAAATTAAATTTTGTGCCTAAACTACCTAGTATATTAATTGCAATAAGCAAGTTTGCACACCATTAATACTCTTAATATGTTTACTTCCTTCAACCAAAGGAGTCATTCATCATGGTTAGCATTTCCTACCAATGTTAAGCAATTTTATTCCTAAGTAATGAGACTTTCTATTCGCCTCAAGCTAACATAGCTCGTCTTTTTGTTCCAAGGACACTTTTTCTTGCAATGACCATGCAATTCTGATTTGTGTTTAAAGTTCCCAACTTCTCCCTAGGATCTACTAGTTTGTGATACTAAGAGGGAGGGTGAATCAATATAACCACAATTCGCAATTCGCAAGTAACTGAACAACTTCAACCTCTTCTTAAAAGCGAACTCTTTCTCAAACTCGACTAAGGTAGATCTATTGCTACCTACTAATCACAATAGTCTCCAAAGTCACCTTTCAGACACCTTGCCTAATAGACAATTCAGATGTTCTTGTTTAGGTCTTCATTAGGTTATGGGTTGGCTGATACTTTAGCTGCGTTCACAACTCAATTCAAAACATAGAACGTAAAGCAAATTAAGGACACACGAGATTTACGTGGTTCCATCAACGTGACGTACATCCATGGTGGTAGGGACTCTGCCTTACTGAGACTATCCACTATACTTGAGAATTCCAATTACAATGGATGTCTTAATCCTCTGCTTCTTTCACTATTGCAATTACTAAGCAAGTACAATACAAAGAGTGTCACTTACTGTGTCTACCCTTCTTCTAGCTTGTCTTGCCTCTGTTGAATTAAAAGGCTGCTCCACTGCTGCTTAGAAGTTCACCGCAACGCTCTCTAACCTCTCTTGAAGAAATTTGGAAATACGTTGAGTTCTTTCTGATGCTTCGCCGAATTCCTTCTCTAGGTTGTCTCACACAGCTCCCGCTTTCACCGTCTCATGGTCTCACCCGTCTCCTTGTCTTACGGCTCGCCTCACGTTTCTGGTTTGCTGTTCCACGTCTCACGGCTTGCCTCATGTTTTTGGTTTGGCGTTTCACATCTCACTCACGTTTCTGGTTTGCACGCTTTGCTGGTTTCATGACTCACATACGTTTCTGGTTTGCACGCCTTGCTGGTCACACACCTCACGTATGTCTTTGGTTTGGTGTTTCACGTCTTATGTACATTTGTGGTTTGCACGCCTTCCTGGTCACACGCCTTACCACTGTTTCTAGTTTGCACTTGTCCGTTTCACACCTCCGGATAGCTTGGTTTGCTCTTCCGGTGGTCTCCTACTTGAGTCACACAGTTTTCTCCAGCCGTCACGCCTCTTTGCCGTGTGTTCTCACTTGCCATCCAGCCTTGCTTTGGTCGTTCTCCTCCTTGCTTGGTCGTCCACCCCTTTGCCGTTGGTTGTGTTTGGGCGTGTAGATTGGTTTAGACGTTTACCTTGTTTGGCCGTGTAGGTTGGTTTGGACGTTCACCTTTGGTTGGCCAGTTGTCTCCCTTTGGCTGTCCCTTTCTGTTTTGCCATCTAGATCTTGTTGTCCAGCCGTTCCTCCCTTGTTTTCTCTCTTTGGCCAATCACCCTTTGTGTTTTGCCGTCCAGCACCTTCTAATTTGTGATTTGCTGTTCACCTTTGGTTGCTGTCCAGCCGTGTCTTCTTCTTTACAGATGGTGGTTTGCCGTTTGCTCCCTTGTGTTTGTGATGCGGAAAACCCCAAAAAGACATGGCTTAGGGACCCAACGCACACAAGGAATCAAAGAACAACCAAGAAAGCTAAACCAGAGTTTAATATCACAAACCCTAGACCCACCCTTCAAAGGAACACGAACCTAGAGCCTTTAAGAAGGATATGGACGCCACACTCCAGAAAAGAAAGGAATTGGGAGTCATAAATGGATTGGAACACCATAAAAAGAAATACCTCTTAATAAGTTCCTTAGTCCTTAAAAGAACCAAGAGGGAAAAACCCTTGCTTTCTATTTCACTCAAAATTGTTTGCCTTTTTTCCAGGTGCCTATTTATAGGCTAAGATAGCAATCCTAAAGAGGCATAAATTCCTACTTAGGAGAAATCCTTATTTTGGAGGAATTCCTAAATATGGACAAATTCCAACATAGACAATAAACTCCTATTTAGGATAGACAATAAACTCTTATTTAGGATAGACAATAAACTCCTATTTAGGAGGGAATGTTATTACTTATTCTTACCTATTTAAGTATCTTAATTATATTAATTAGGCCTAGACTCTTTTTCAAACTTGAATTTGCACCATTTGAAGCTTGGTTGGCCTGAATGTCCTGAATTAGCCCATTTAGTGCTTCTTTAATCTTCTTGGGTCTAGTTTGTGTTATTGGGCCTTCTGGAATGTGTAATGGACCTCTTGCATCCCTTGAAGCCTTCCACCCATCATCTCTATGGTTCTCATCATTCCCCCGCTCCTCAAAAGGATTCGTCCCCAAATCATCACCTACATCAAAAGGGGAAAGGTCAGAAATGTTAAATGTTGCACTCACATTATACTCACCAGGAAGGTCCAACTTATAAGCATTGCCATTAATTCGGTCTACAACTTGAAAGGGACCATCTCCTCTAGGTTGTAGCTTTGAATGCCTTTGAGCTGGAAACCATTCCTTATGCATATGCACCCAAACCCAATCACCAGGTTCAAACACCACCTTCTTTTGTCCCTTGTTGACATAGGATGCGTGTTGCTCAGTTCATTTTTCAATATGTTGTCGCACCTTTTCATGCAATTTTTTTATCATGTTAGCCTTGCATTCACCATCTAAGCTGGCATACTCATTGACCGGTATAGGTAGCAAATCCAAAGGAGTCAATGGATTAAAACCATATATGATTTCAAATGAAGAGTAACTAGTAGTAGAATGAACACTCCTATTATACGCAAACTCGACATGTGGTAAACACTCTTCCCATGTTTTCAAATTTGTTCGAATAATAGCACGCAAAAGAGTAGAAAGAATTCGATTAACTACCTCAGTCTACTATCAGTTTGTGGATGACAAGTAGTTAAAAACAATAGCTTAGTACCTAACTTACCCTACAAAGTCTTCCAGAAGTAGCTTAAGAACTTTGTATCCCGATCTGAAACAATGCTTTGTGGCATGCCATGCAAACATACTACTTCTCTAAAGAATAAGTTAGTCACATTGTTTCCATTATCAGTTTTATGACATGGGATGAAGTGTGCCATCTTTGAAAATCTATCAACAACAACAGATAAAAAATCCCTACCCCTTTTTGTTCGTGGCAATCCTAGTACAAAGTCCATAGATAAATCAACCCAGGGATGGTTAGGTATGGGTAGAAGGGTACACAAGCCATGAGGTAAAACTCTAGATTTAGCTTGTTTGCATGTTATGCATTTTGCACATATCCTCTCAGCATCTTGTTTCATTCGTGGCCAAAAAATGTTCATTTAGGACATCTAGGGTTTTCCTAACTCCGAAATGACCCATTAGACCACCCTCATGAGGTTCTCTTACAACCAACTCCCTCAAAGAACTCATAGGCATGCATAAACGATTTTTCCTAAACAAGAAACCTTTATGCCTATAAAACTTCTCAAAGGCTGACACCTCACATTATATACACATTAGCAAAGTTAGGATCATTCACATATAAATCCTTAATGTGTTCAAATCTTAATAAGTTTGTAGTAAGTGTAGAGATAAGGGCATACCTACGAAATAATGCATCAGCTACCACATTTTCCTTACCTTTTTTATATTGGTTGATGTAGGGAAAGGTCTCAATGAATTCAACCCACTTGGCATGTCTTTTGTTCAACTTTCCTTGTCCCTTCAAGTGCCCTAACTAGCTAGACCATGAAAGCTACGCATGTCACTAGTTGACTTAGGTGTAGGCCAATCACGAATTGCCCTAACTTTTTCCTCGTCAACTTCAACACCTTTACCACTAACAACATAGCCAAGAAATGTGATCTAATCATTACAAAAGGAACATTTATGTAAGTTAGCATACAATTTCTCAAAATGTAAAACATTTACAACAGAACATAAATGATCAAGATGATCTTCTAGGGTTTTACTATAGACCAAGATATCATCAAAATACACAACTACAAATTTACTAATGAATGCATGTAAAACATGATTCATTAGTCGCATAAAAGTGCTTGGTGCATTAGTGAGACCAAATGGCATAATTAGTCACTCATACAACTCATACTTAGTTTTGAAAGCTATTTTCCACTCATCTCCCTCTCTCATCCTAATCTGATGATATCCACTTTTCAAATCAATCATAGAAAAGACACATGACCCATGCAATTCATCTAACATGTCATCTAATCTAGGTATGGGGTGACAATACTTTACAGTCATTTTGTTGATTGCTCGACAATTAACACACATCCTCCAAGTCCTATCTTTTTTTGGTACAAGTAGGACAGGAACAGCACATAGACTCATGCTTTCTCTTACATATCCTTTGGACATAAGCTCCTCAACCTGCCTTTGAAGCTTTTTTGTCTCCTTAGGATTACACTTATATTCTGGCCGGTTAGGGATGGATGCACCTGGGATGAAATCAATTTCATGCTCAATTCCTCTATTAGGTGGTAATCCACTTGGGATATCATCAGGGAATACATCTTCAAATTCCTGAAATAGTGCAACAACAATACTAAGCAAAGACGGGTCAAACTTGTTAGTGTTAAAATAAGCCTCCTTGTACAAAAGTACAATCATAGGCTGTTTGGCATAGAATGCTCTTTTGACATCACTTCCTTTTGCATAGAGATTTTCTCTTTTCTTCTCTTTCTCTTATGTCCTCACGTTTTCTTCTCCTTTTTCTCTTTTATCAATCTCTCTTTTCTATTCACTCTCATTTTTAATCCTTAATTGATCCTCATATGCTTGTTGAGGTGATAATGGTACAAGAATGACAAGTTTTTCGTTCATTACAAAGGAATATCGATTCTTGAAGCCATCATGCATAACTCGCCTATCAAATTGTCAAG
Source organism: Ceriops zippeliana (assembly GCA_037897445.1). Classification (NCBI taxonomy): domain Eukaryota; kingdom Viridiplantae; phylum Streptophyta; class Magnoliopsida; order Malpighiales; family Rhizophoraceae; genus Ceriops; species Ceriops zippeliana. The sequence continues at coordinate 97,574 of JBAPLH010000131.1, read as the reverse complement.
GTCTTCCTAATAGAATATGTCCTGCATGCATAGATACAACATTACATAAAACTTCATCATGGTACCTTCCGATAGAAAATGATACGAGCACTTGCTGATTTACCTTCACTTCACCACTCTCATTCAACCACTGAAGTTTATATGGTCTAGGATGCTTCATAGTAGGTAAATCCAGCTTCTCAACCATAGGTGTGCTAGCAACATTAGTGCAACTCCCACCATCAATAATCATACTACATACCTTATCTTTGATGAGACACCTTGTCTGAAAGATGTTATCTTGTTACACCTCATTTTCTTCTTTTTCTTGAACATTTAATGCTCGCCTTGTAACGAGAGCTACTCCGTTAACCAGATACTCCTCTCCATCACATTCACCCTCTAATGGTGGCACGGAATCATCATCTGATTCACTTTCAGTTTCAACATCACTGTTACTTCTCAGGATCATTGCACGCTTATTTGGACATTGAGATGCAATGTCACCCCTGCCCAAACACTTAAAACATTTAACATCTCTATTTCTACTTGGTTGGGGTTCAAATTTACCTGTCTGCTTGCTAGAACCCACATTCCTGTGCTTGGGTAGCTCGGCTTTGGACTTGTAATTGGCCATCTCGTCCCTTTTACTCCAATTTGGCTTCCACGGTGAGGTAGAACTTGAATTTTGCCCAAACCGTATGGATCCCTTTCATTTAAGTTGCCTTTCAACTTTCATTGCCATGTGCACCATGTCCTCTAATTCCACATAATGCTACAATCAACCACATTTGCTATGTCCCTATTTAGCCCTTGCAGAAATCAAGCCATGGTTGCCTCTCTATCTTCTTCTACATTGGCCCTAATCATGGTAATTTCTATCTCCTTGTGGTAGTCCTCCACACTTTTGGTGCCCTGAGTGAGCCCTTGCAGCCTTTGGTACAACTCCCTGTAATAGTGATTAGGGACAGACCTCCTTTTCATGATAGCCTTCATCTCCTCCCATGTATCAATAGGCCGCTCATGATTCCTTCTCTTAGTCAAAACAAGTTGATCCCACCAAATAATAGCATATTCAGTAAATTTAACTACAGCAAGCTTTACCTTTTTCTCCTCAGAATAGTTGTGGCAATCAAAAACCAATTCAACCTTCTTTTCCCATTCTAGGTATGCATCAAGATCATTCTTACCTTGGAATGAAGGAATTGTCATTTTAATATTGCCCAAATTATGGTCGTAGGTGCCTTGCCTCCCAAATTCTCTTTGATCCCTTCTATTATTACCAATTCTAACCATTGTAGTTTGATCGTCAAATTCATCATCTTCTACATCATCTTCATGGTTATAGGCACGTCTCAACTGCCTTCTTGCTTTAGGGGCCTCATATTCCCCATGTCTCCTTTGCAACTCTGTTATTGTATTAGCTTGCTTCTCCATCCTATCCCTCATATCATCAAATCTGGTATTCATGTGCTCAAATTGTTGTTACATAGCATTGATCATGAAGGACATATCACCAGCTCCCTCTTAAGCTACACCTTTCTCTTTGGACGTCATAGTCTTACTTCTGCACAAAACAAATAGGATACCCACAGAACACTCCCTCACATGTGTCACTCAAAAGATTGTGTCACACTCCCTCGTGTTTACACTCTTTATGGTTTTTTCTTTATATGAACTTTCACTCTTACCTTTTACCACTCAGATTTTCCCTTTTAGCTCTATAAAAAACTAAACAACGTAAATCAAGGATATTGATTTTGAACAAAATAAGCTAAATGACGTAGAATTGAACAAATTGGAGAACAAAGAATCAAGTGAGAAAGGATGTCAACACAAACGGATTTAATGAACTAAACTCACAAAAATCAGGATGGGGGTAATATAACCTAGAGGACAAACTTGGGTAACAAAATAAGAAAACAGATGGTAGAATTGGAGTTAAGCAAGAAAACTTTATTATTATTGTAGCTAATATGACCAAACTGTTAACCTTATCAATAACTTTGAATTTGATTTTTTCTTTCTTTTGTTCTTCTTCCTTCCCTTTTTTTTTTTTCCTCAACACAAAAGAATAGTAGAATACTTAGACATACCAATTGGAATTGAAATTAGCACATTTATAAGCTTAAACAAACAAGCAAAGAGAGAAGGATTGCAAATAAACAGATTTGTGCATTTGAATGATAATGCACAAAATAGACAAACTAAACAACAATAAATAAATCAAAAGATAGAAAATTGAAGACTAAGTGAATTTAACCTGATTTAGAACCAGGCTCTGATACCAACTGATGCGAAAAACCCCAAAAAGACGTGGCTTAGGGACCCAACGCACACAAGGAATCAAAGAACAACCAGGAAATCTAAACTAGAGTTTATTATCACAAACCCTAGACCCACCCTTCAAAGGAACACAAACCTATAGCCTTTAAGAAGGATATGGATGCCACACTCCAAAAAAGAAAGGAATTGGGAGTGATAAGTCAATTGGAATGCCACAAGAAGAAATACCTCTTGATAAGTTCCTTAGTCCTTAAAAGAACCAAGAGGAAAAAACCCTTGCTTTCTATTTCACTCAAAGTTGTCTGCCTTTTTTCCAGAGCATACAAGGGGTGCCTATTTATAGGCTAAGATAGCAATCCTAAAGAGGCATAAATTACTACGTAGGAGAAATCCTTATTTTGGAGGAATTCCTAAATATGGACAAATTCCAACATAGACAATAAACTCCTATTTATGATAGACAATAAACTCTTATTTAGGATTGAAGTTCCCGACTTCTCCCTAGGATCTACTAGTTTATGATACTGAGAGGGGGGTGAATCAATATCACCACAATTCGAAATTCATAGGTAAGTGAACAACTTCAACCTTTACTTAAAAGCAAACTCTTTCTCAGACTCGACTAAGATAGATCTATTGCTACCTACTAATCACAATAGTCCCCAAAGTCACCTTTCAGACACCTTGCTTAATATATAATATGAATGTTCTTGTTTAGGTCTTCGTTAGGTTATGGGTTAGTTGATACTTTAGCTACGTTCACAACTCAATTCAAAACACAAAACGTAAAGCAAATTAAGGACACATGAGATTTATGTGGTTCCCGTCAACGTGATGTACATCCATGGTGGTAAGGACTCTCCCTTACCGAGACTATCCACTATACTTGAAAATTCCAGTTACAATGGATGTCTTAATTCTCTACTCTTTTCAATATTGCAATTACTAAGCAAGTACAATACAAAGAGTGTCACTTATTATGCCTAACCTTCTTCTAGCTTGTCTTGCCTCTGTTGAATTGAAAGGCTGCTCCACTACCCCTTCAAATTTCTGCAAGTTCTTCTCACTCTTTTTGAGTTGTTGCTGAAGTCTCAGCAACTCTATCTCCATTTCTTCAATTGTTGAAGTCCTTGAGCCAAGCTTTATTGTAAGGTCTTCACATATTTTGATCTGTTCTTCAAATCTTCTCTTCAAGTCAATATTTTCAGTCCTTATTTCATCCTATTGACTTTCAGCTTTTTCAGACTTTGCTTCAACTTGTTTTATGTGAGCCTCCAACCTTTTTATGGTTCTATCCCTTCTGATTATCTCCTTTGAAGCTGCTTCCAGCTCAGCTTCAAGATCTGGCTCTTCTTCATCAACCTCCTCTTCCTCTTGTGCTGATGCCATAAAGACATGCTCATCTGATGAGTCTACATCTTCCTCTTCATCAGCTTCTTTTATTTGACTCACATAGCTCTTGAATGAGGTTCTCTTCTTCTTCTGTGGGTTGGCAGTCTTCTTGCTGGACTTCTTTGATTTGAATGATGATCTTCTCTATCATGAATTCTGCTCATCATCACCATCCTCATCTTCATCATCAAGTTTCACTTTGCACTAATACAGTCCTTCTTTTTGTTCGAAGGATACTTTTTCCTACAATGGCCATGAAATTATCTTTTGTGTTTTTATTATGAACTATATTCATTATGAAAACAATGTCCACACGCCATCTATACCATGAATTCATTCAATTCAAACAAACAATGGAGGCCTTGATCTTGATTAGCTTTTCTTATTGATATTTATTGGTTGAATTCCAAACTAAAGAGTTCCTCTCTTCATTCTTGGTTAGCAAGGCTCCTCCTGTGGTTCCAAACACACTTTTTGATGCAATGATTATGAAATTAAATTTTGTTCCTAAACTAGCTACTGATATTAATTTCAACATGCAAGTCTGTACACCATTAATACTCTAAATGTGTCTACTTCCATCAACCAAATAAGTCATTCATATTTGTTTGCATTTCATGCTAATTTTAAGTGGTTTAATTCATAATAATGGGACTTTCTATTCACCTTGAGATAATAAGAGTCCTCCTTTGGTTCCATGGGCTCCTTTTCTTGTAATGACCATGAAATTATTTTTTGTCCTTATATTAACATTATATTCATTGTAAAAACAATGTCCATATGCCATCTATGCTATGAATTCATTCAATTCCATCAAACATGGCAGTCCTTCATCTTGATTAGCTTTTCATGTAGATATTATTAATTGGTTGAATTCGCATGAAAAGAGTCCCTCTCCTCAATTTTTGTTAGCACGACTCCTCCTTTGGTTCCAAACACACATTTTGATATTATGATCAAGAAATTAACATTTAGGCCTAAACATTGTTAAAACAAACAAGTCTGTACACCATTAATACTCTAAATGTGACTTCTATCAACCAAAGAAGTCATTCATCTTTGTTTGCATTTTGTACTGATGTTAAGTAGTTTAATTCCTAAATAATAAGATGTTCTATTTAACTCAAGCTAATCAGGCTCCTCTTTTCATTCCAAGGACGACTTTTCATGCAATGACCATGAAATTATCTTTTATGATTATATTAACTACTATATTCATTGCAAAAATAATGTCCATACACCATCCATGTTATGAATTCATTTAATTCCATCAAACAAAGAAGTCCTTCATCTTGTTTAGCTTTTTATGTAGATATTAATTGGTCAAATTCCCAAATAAATTGTCCCTCCCTTCATTTCTGGTTAGCAATACTTATTTGGTTCCCAATACACTTTTGGAGCAATGATCATGAAATTAATTTTTGTGTCTAAATGATGAGAACCATAGAGATGATGGGTGGAAGGCTTCAATGGATGTATGAGGTCCATTGCACATTCTAGAAGGCCCAATAACATGAGCTAGAGCTTCAATAGATGCAAGAGATCCATTGCACATTATAGAAGGCCCAATAACACGAGTTAGAGTCAAAAAGATTAAAGAAGCACTAAATAGGCTGATTCAGGACATTCAGGCCAACCAAGCTTCAAATGGTGCGAATTCAAGTTTGACAAAGTGTCCAGGCATAATTAATATATTTAGAATACTTAAATAGGTCAGACTAAGTAATAGCATTCCCTCCTAAGTAGGAGTTTATTGTTTATGTTGGAATTTGTCCATATTTAGGAATTCCTCCAAAATAAGGATTTCTCCTAAGTAGGAATTTGTGCCTCTTTAGGATTGCTATCTTAGCCTATTAATAGGCACCCCTTGTAAGTTCTGGAAAATCAGACAACTTTGAGTGAAATAGAAAGCAAGGATTTTTCTCTCTCAGTTCTTTTAAAGACTAAAGAACTTATCAAGAGGTACTTCTTCTTGTGGCATTCTAATCGACTTATCACTCCTAATTCCTTTCTTTTCTGGAGTATGACATCCATATCCTTCTTAAAAACCTTAGGTTCGTGTTCCTTCGAAGGGTGGGTCTAAGGTTTGTGATATTAAACTCAAGTTTAGCTTTCCTGGTTGTTCTTTGATTCCTTGTGTTCATTGGGTTCCTAAGCCACGTCTTTTTTGGGTTTTTCGCATCAGGTGGTATCAGAGCCTAGTTCTAAATCAGGTTGAATCCACTCATTCTTCAATTTTCTACCTTTTGATTTATTTATTTGATGAGAACCATAGAGATGATGGGTGGAAGGCTTCAATGGTTGCAAGAGGTCCATTACACATTCCAGAAGGCCCAATAACACGAGCTAAAGCCAAAAAGATTAAAGAAGCACTAAATGGGCTGATTCAGAACATTCAGGCCAACCCATCTTCAAATGATGCGAATTCAAGTTTGATAAGGAGTCCAGGCCCAATTAATATAATTAGAATACTTAATAGGTCAGAATAAGTAATAGCATTTCTTCTTAAATAAGAGTTTATTATTTATGTTGCAATTTGTCCACAATTAGGAATTCCTCCAAAATAAGGATTTCTCCTAAGTAAGAATTTGTACCTCTTTAGGATTGCTATCTTAGCTTATAAATAGGCACCCCTTGTAAGCTCTGGAGAATCAGACAATTTTGAGTGGAATAGAAAGCAAGGGTTTTTTCCTCTCGGTTCTTTTAAGGACTAAGGAACTTATCAAGAGGTATTTCTTCTTGTGGCGTTCCCTGCGACTTATCACTCCCAATTCCTTCCTTTTCTAGAGTGTGGCGTCCATATCCTTCTTGAACGTTCTAGGTTCGTGTTCCTTGAAGGGTGGGTCTAGGGTTTGTGATATTAAACTCTAATTTAGCTTTCCTGGTTGTTCTTTGATTCCTTGTGTGTGTGGTCCCTAAACCACGTCTTTTTGGGGTTTTCCGCATCATTATTTCTATTTAGTTTGTCTATTATGTGCATTACCATTCAAATGCACCAATCTGTGTGTTTGCAATCCTTCTCTCTTTGCTTGTTTGTTTAAGCTCATAAACGTGCTAATTTCAATTCCAATTGCTGTATCTAAGAATTCTACTATTGTTTTTGTGTTAAAAAAAAAAAAAAAAAAAAGAAAGAAGAACAAAAGAAAGAAAACATCAAATTCAAAGTTATTGATAAGGTTAATAATTTGATCATATTGGCCACAATAATAATAAAGTTTTCTTGCTCAACTCCAATTCTACCATCTATTTTCCTATTTTGTTACCCAAGATTGTCCTCTATGTTATACTACCCGTATCCTGATTTTGTGAGTTTAGTTCATTAAATCCGTTTTTCTTGACATCCTTTTTCGTTTTTGATTCCTTATTCTCCAATTTGTTCGATTCTATGTCATTTATCTTATTCTATTCAAAATCAATACCCTTGATTTACGTTGTTTAGTTCTTTATAGAGTTAAAAGGGAAAATCCAAGTGGTAAAAGGTAAGAGTGCAAGTTCATATAAGGAAAAAGCCATAAAGAGTGTAAACATGAGGGAGTGTGACACAATCTTTTGAGTGACACACGTGAGGCAGTGTTCTGTAAGGTATCCTATTTGTCTTGTGTAGAAGTAATACTATGATGTCCAAAGACGAAGGTGTAGCTCAAGAGGGAGCTGGTGATATGTCCTTCATGATCAAAGCTATGCAACAACAATTTGAGCACATGAATACCAGATTTGATGATATGAGGGAGAGGATGGAGGAGCAAGCTAATACAATAGCAGAGTTGCAAAGGAGACATGGGGAATATGAGGCACCTAAAGCAAGAAGGCAGTTGAGACGTGCCTATGACCATGAAGATGATGTAGAAGATGATGAATTTGACGATCAAACTACGATGGTTAGAACTATTAACAATAGAAGGGATCAAAGAGAATTTGGGAGGCAAGGCACCTACAACCATAATTTGAGCAGTATTAAAATGACAATTCCTCCATTCTAAGGTAAGAATGATCCTGATGCATACCTAGAATGGGAGAAGAAGGTTGAATTGGTTTTTAACTACCACAACTATTCTGAGGAGAGAAAGGTAAAGCTTGCTATAGTTGAATTTACTGATTATGCTATTATTTGGTGGGATCAACTTGTTTTGACTAGGAGAAGGAATCATGAGTGACCTATTAATACATGGGAGGAGATGAAGGCTATCATAAGGAGGTTTATCCCAAATCACTATTACAGGGAGTTGTACCAAAGGTTACAAGGGCTCACTCAGGGCACCAAAAGTGTGGAGGACTACCACAAGGAGATGGAGACTACCATGATTAGGGCCAATGTAGAAGAAGATAGAGAGGCAACCATGGCTCGATTTCTACAAGGGCTAAGTAGGGACATAACAAATGTGGTTGAATTGCAACACTATATGGAATTAAAAGACATGGTGCACATGGCAATGAAAGTTGAAAGGCAACTTAAACGAATGGGCTCCACACCGTTTAGGCAGAATTCAGGTTCTACCTCATCGTGGAAGCCAATTACAAGTCCAACACCGAGCTATCCAAGCACAAGAATGTGGGTTTTAGTAAGGAGACAGGTAAATTTGTACCCCAACTGAGTAGAAATAGAGATGTTAAATGTTTTAAGTGTTTGGGCAGGGGTCACATTGCATCTCAATGTCCAAATAAGCATCAATGATTTTGAGAAGTAACGGTGATGTTGAAACTGAAAGTGAATCAGATGATGATTCTGAGCCATCATTAGAGGGTGAAAGTGATGGAGAGGAGTATCCGGTTAACGGAGTAGCTCTCATTACGAGGCGAGCATTGAATGTGCAAGTAAAAGAAGAAAATGAGGTGTAACGAGATAACATCTTTCAGACAAGGTGTCTCATCAAAGATAAGGTATGTAGTATGATTATTGATGGTGGTGTTGCACTAACGTTGCTAACTCAACTATGGTTGAGAAGCTGGATTTACCTACTATGAAGCATCCTAGACCATAGAAGCTTCAGTGATTGAATGAGAGTGGTGAAGTGAAGGTAAATAAGCAAGTGCTCATATCATTTTCTATCGAAAGATACCATGATGAAGTTTTATGTAATGTTGTACCTATGCATGCAGGACATATTCTATTAGGAAGACCATGGCAATTTGATAGGTGAGTTATGCATGATGGCTTCAAGAATCGATATTCCTTTGTAATGAATGAAAAACCTGTCACTCTTGTATCATTATCACCTCAACAAGCATATGAGGATCAATTAAGGATTAAAAATGAGAGTGAATAGAAAAGAGAGATTGATAAAAGAGAAAGGAGAGGACAAAATGTGATGACACAAGAGAAAGAAAAGAAAAGAGAAAGTCTCTATGTAAAAGGAAGTGATGTCAAAAGAGCATTCTATGCCAAACAACCTATGATTGTACTTTTGTACAAGGAGGCTTATTTTAACACTAACAAGTTTGACCCATCTTTGCCTAGTGTTGTTGTTGCACTATTACAGGAATTTGAAGATGTATTCCCTAACGATATCCCGAGTGGATTGCCACCTAATAATGGAATTGAGCATCAAATTGATTTCATCCCAGATGCATCCATCCCTAACTAGCTAGCATATAAGAGTAATCCTAAGGAGACAAAGTAGCTTCAAAGGCAGGTTAAGGAGCTTATGTCCAAAGGATATGTGAGGGAAAGCATGAGTCCATGTGCTGTTCCTGTCCTACTTATACCCAAAAAAGATGGGACTTGGAGGATGTGTGTTGATTGTCGAGCAATCAACAAAATCACTGTAAAGTATCGTCACCCCATACCGAGATTAGATGACATGTTAGATGAATTGCATGGGTCATGTGTCTTTTCTAAGATTGATTTGAAAAGTGGATATCATCAGATTAGGATGAGAGAGGGAGATGAGTGGAAAATAGCTTTCAAAACTAAGTATGGGTTGTATGAGTGGCTAGTTATGCCATTTGGTTTCACTAATACACCAAGCACTTTAATGTGACTAATGAATCATGTTTTGCATGCATTCATTGGTAAATTTGTAGTTGTGTATTTTGATGATATTTTGGTCTATAGTAAAACCGTAGAAGATCATTTTGATCATTTATGTTCTGTTGTAAGTGTTTTACATTCTAAGAAATTGTATGCTAACTTACATAAATGTTCCTTTTGTACTACTCAGATCACATTTCTTGGCTATGTTGTCAATGCTAAAGGTGTTGAGGTTGACGAGGAAAAAGTTAAGGCAATTTGTGATTGGCCAACACCTAAGTGAACTAATGACATGCGTAGCTTTCATGATCTAGCTAGTTTCTATAAACGCTTTGTTAAAGACTTTAGCACCATTGGCGCACCACTCACTGAGCTTATCAAAAAGAACATGAGTTTTAGGTGGGGTAGTGACCAAGACAAGGCTTTTAATTGCATCAAGGAAAAATTAAGTTCTGCACCCTTACTTGCTTCACCTAACTTTGCAAAAGCTTTCGAAATTGAGTGTGATAATTCAGGTATTGGCATTGGAGCTGTTTTGATGCAGGAAAGGTGCCCAATTGCTTACTTTAGTGAAAAGCTAAGTGGAGCAAGCCTTAATTATCCTACTTATGATAAAGAGATGTATGCATTGGTATGGGCTTTGGAGACATGGCAACATTACCTTTGGCCTAAGGAGTTTGTCATCCATACCGACCATGAATCTTTGAAGCACTTGAAGGGACAAGGAAAGTTGAACAAAAGACATGCCAAATGGGTTGAATTCATTGAGACCTTTCCCTACATCATCCAATATAAAAAAGGTAAGGAAAATGTGGTAACTGATGCATTATCTCGCAGGTATGCCCTCATCTCTACACTTACTGTAAACTTTTTAGGATTTGAACACATTAAGGATTTATACGTGAATGATCCTAACTTTGCTAATGTGTATGGAGTATGTGAGGCATCAGCCTTTGAGAAGTTTTATAGGCATAAGGGTTTCTTATTTAAGAAAAATCATTTATGCATGCCCATGAGTTCTTTGAGGGAGTTGGTTGTAAGAGAAGCTCATGGGGGTGGTCTAATGGATCATTTTGGAGTTAGGAAAACCCTAGATGTCCTAAATGAACATTTCTTTTGGCCACGAATGAAACGAGATGTTGAGAGGATATGTGCGAAATGCATAACATGCAAACAAGCTAAATGTAGAATTTTACCTCATGGCTTGTATACCCCTTTACCCATACCTAACCATCCTTGGGTTGATTTATCTATGGACTACTAGGATTGCCACAAGGGTAGGGATTTTATTTTTGTTGTTGTTGTTGATAGATTTTCAAAGATGGCACACTTCATCCCATGTCATAAAACTGATGATGCAAACAACGTGGCTGACTTATTCTTTAGAGAAGTAGTACTTTGCATGGCATGCCATGAAGCATTGTTTCAGATAGGGATACAAAGTTCTTAAGCTACTTCTGGAAGACTTTGTGGGGTAATTTAGGTACTAAGCTATTGTTTTCAACTACTTGTCATCTACATAATGATGGGCAGACTGAGGTAGTTAATCGAACTCTTTCTACTCTTTTGTGTGCTATTATTCGAACAAATTTGAAAACATGGGAAGAGAGTTTACCACATGTCGAGTTTGCATATAATAAGAGTGTTCATTCTACTATTAGTTACTCTCCATTTAAAATCGTATATGGTTTTAATCCATTGACTCCTTTGGATTTGGTACCTATATCTATCAATGAGTATGTTAGCTTAGATGGTGAATGCAAGGCTGACATGATAAAAAAATTGCATGAAAAGGTGTGACAACATATTGAAAAACGAACTGAGCAACACGCATCCCATGTCAACAAGGGAAGAAAGAAGGTGGTGTTTGAACCTGGTGATTGGGTTTGGGTGTATATGCGCAAGGAACGGTTCCCAACTCAGAGGCATTTGAAGTTATAACCTAAAGGAGATGGTCCCTTTCATGTTGTAGACCGAATTAATGACAATGCTTATAAGTTAGACCTTATTGGTGAGTATAATGTGAGTACAACATTTAACATTTTTTATCTTTCCCCTTTTGATGTAGGTGATGATTCAGGGACAAATCCTTTTGAGGAGAGGGAGAATGATGAGAACCATAGAGATGATGGGTGGAAGGCTTCAATGGATGCAAGAGGTCCATTGCACATTCCAGAAGGCCCAATTACATGAGCTAGAGCTTCAATGGATGCAAGAGATCCATTGCACATTCCAGAAGGCCCAATAACACAAGCTAGAGCCAAAAAGATTAAAGAAGTACTAAATAGGCTAATTCAGGACATTTAGGCCAACCAAACTTCAAATGGTGCGAATTCAAGTTTGACAAAGAGTCCAAGCCTAATTAATATAATTAGAATACTTAAATAGGTCAGACTAAGTAATAGCATTCCCTCCTAAGTAGGAGTTTATTGTCTATGTTGGAATTTGTCCATATTTAGGAATTCCTCCAAAATAAGGATTTCTTAAGTAGGAATTTATGCCTCTTTAAGATTGCTATCTTAGCCTATAAATAGGCACCCCTTAAAAGTTCTGGAAAATCATACAACTTTAAGTGAAATAGAAAGCAAGGATTTTTCTCTCTCGGTTCTTTTAAGGCTAAAGAACTTATCAGGAGGTACTTCTTTTTGTGGCATTCTAATCATCTTATCACTCCCAATTCCTTTCTTTTTTGGAGTGTAGCATCCATATCCTTCTTAGAAACCTTAGGTTCGTGTTCCTTTGAAGGGTGGGTCTAGGGTTTGTGATATTAAACTCTGGTTTAGCTTTCCTGGTTGTTCTTTGATTCCTTGTATGCGTTGGGTCCCTAAGCTACATCTTTTTGGGGTTTTTCACATCACTAAATAAGCTAGTATATTAATTTCAACGTGCAAGTTTGTACACCATTAGTACTCTTTTATTCATATTTGTTTGCATTTCATGCTAATTTTAAATGGTTTAATTCTTAAATAATGAAACTTTCTATTCACCTTAAGCTAATAAGTGTCCACTTTTGGTTCCAAGGGCTCTTTTTCTTGCAATGACCATGAAATTATTTTCTTGGCTCATATTAAACACTCTATTGTGTGAAAACAATGTCCATACACCATCTATACCATGAATTCGTTCAATTCTAACAAACAATGGAGTCCTTGATCTTAATTAGCTTTTCTTAATAATATTAATTGGTTGAATTCCAAAATAAAGAGTCCCTCTTTTCATTCCTCGTTAGCAAGGCTCCTCCTTTGGTTCCAAATACACTTTTTGACACAATGATCTCGAAATTAAATTTTGTACTTAAACTACCTAGTATATTAATTGCAATAATCAAGTTTACACACTGTCAATACTTTAAATATGTTTACTTTCTTCAATCAAAGGAGTCATTCATCATAGTTAGCCTTTCCTACCAATGTTAATCATTTTTATTCTTAAGTAATGTGACTTTCTATTTGCTTCTAGCTAATATGGCTCCTCTTTTTGTTCCAATGACACTTTTTCCTGCAATGACCATGAAATTATTATTTGTGTTTATATTTACCACTATATTCATTAAAAAAAACAATGTCTATAGGTCATCTCTACTATGAATTCATTCAATTCCATTAAAGAAAGTAGTCTTTGATCTTAATTGCCTTTTCTCATTGATATTAATTGGTTGAATTCCCAATTAAAGAGTCCCTCACTTCATTTCTAGTTAGCAAGCTCCTCCATTAGCTCCAAACACACTTTTTAATGCAGTGATAATGAAATTAACTTTTGTGCCTAACCTACCTAGCATATTAATACTCTAAATATGTTTACTTCCATTAACCAAAGAACTCATTCATCTTGGTTTGCATTTCGTACTAATTTCAGTGGTTTAATTTCTAAATAGTGAGACTTTCTATTCACCTCTAGCTAATTAAGCTACTTTTTTTTGTTTCAAAGGACTATTTTTCATACAATGACCATGAAATTATCTTTTGTGTTTTTATTAAGGACTTTATTTGTTGTGAAAACAATGTCTATACACCATCTATACCATGAAATCATTCAATTCTAACAAAGAATAGAGTCCTTAATCTTAATTCGCTTTTCTTATTCATATTAATTGGTTGAATTCCAACATAAAGAGTCCCTCTCTTCATTTCTAGTTGGCAAGGCTCCTCTTGTGGTTCCAAACACACTTTTTGATGTAATGATCTTGAAATTAAATTTTGTACCTAAACTAGCTAGTATATTAACTTCAACATGCAGGTCTGTACACTATTAATGCTCTAAATGTATTTACATCTATCAACCAAAGAAGTCATTCATCTTTGTTTGCATTTCGTGCTAATTTTAAGTGGTTTAATTCCTAAATAATGAGACTTTCTATTCACCTTAAGCTAATAAGACTCCCTTTTTTGGTTCCAAGGGCTCCTTTTCCTATAAAGACCATGAAATTATTTTTTATACTTATATTAACCACTATATTCATTCTAAAAACAATGTCCATAGGTCATCTATGCTACGAATTCATTCAATTCCATCAAACACGGCAATCCTTCATCTTGATTAGCTTTTTGTGTAGATATTATTAATTGGTTGAATTCACAAGAGTCCCTCTCCTCAGTTTTGGTTAGCATGGCTCCTCCTTTAGTTCCAAACACACATTTTGATACATAGATCATGGAATTAACATTTGTGCCTAAACTACCAACTATATTTATTAAAACAAACATGTCTATGAACCATTAATACTCTTAATGTGTTTACTTCTATCAACCAAAGGAGTCATTCATCTTTGTTTGCATTTCGTACTGATGCTAAGTGGTTTAATTCCTAAATAATGGGACTTTTCATTCACCTCAAGCTAATCAGGCTCATATATTTGTTCCAAGGACTATTTTTCATGCAATGACCGTGAAATTATCTTTTGTGCTTTTATTAATGACAATATTCATCATGAAAATAATGTCCATACCCCATTTATACCATGAATTCATTCAATTCTAACAAAAAATGGAGTCCTTGATCTTAATTCACTTTTCTTATTGATATTAATTGGTTGACTTCTAAAATAAAGAGTCTCTCTCTTCATTCCTAGTTGGCAAGGCTCCTCCTTTGATTCCAAACACCCTTTTTGATGTAATGACCATGAAATAAAATTTTGTACCTAAACTAGCTAGTATATTAATTTCAACATGCAAATCTATACACCATTAATACTCTAAATGTGTGTACTTCTGTCAACCAAAGAAATCATTCATATTTGTTTGCATTTTGTGCTAATTTTAAGTGGTTTAATTCTTAAATAATGGGACTTTCTATTCACCTTAAGGTAATAAGAGTCCTCTTTTGGTTCCAAGGGCTCTCTTTTATACAATGACCATGAAATTATTTTTTATGCTTATATTAACCACTCTATTCATTATAAAAATAATGTCCATACACCATCTATGCAATGAATTCATTCAATTACATCAAATAAGGCAGTCCTTCATTTTGATTATCTTTTTGTGTAGATATTATTAATTGGTTGAATTCCCAAACAAAAGAGTCCTTCTCCTCAGTTTTGGTTAGTAAGGCTTCTTGATTCCAAACACACTTTTTGATAAAGTCATCATGAAATTAACATTTGTGCCTAAACTAGCTAATATATTAATTAAAACAAACATGTCTATAAACCATTAATACTCTAAATGTGTTTACTTCCATCAATCAAGAGAGTCATTCATCTTGGTTTACATGTCGTACTGATGCTAAGTGGTTTAATTCCTATATAATAAGACTTTTCATTCACCTTAAGCTAATCAGGCTCCTCTATTTGTTCCAAGGACTATTTTTCATGCAATAACCATTAAATTATCTTTTGTGTTTTTATTAACAACTATATTCATTATGAAAACAATGTCCATACACCAACTATATCATGAATTCATTCAATTCTAACAAAGAATAGAGTCTTAAATCTTAATTCACTTTTCTTATTGATATTAATTGGTTAAATTCCAAAATAAAGAGTCCCTCTCATCATTCCTAGTTAGCACTCCTCCTTTGGTTCCAAATGCACTTTTTGATGTAATGATCATGAAATTAAATTTTATGTCTAAACTAGCTAGTATATTAACTTCAACATGCAAGTTTGTACACCATTAATATTCTAAATGCATTTACATCCATCAACCAAAGAAGTCATTCATCTTTGTTTGCATTTCATGCTAATTTTAAGTGGTTTAATTCCTAAATAATGAGACTTTCTATTCGCCTTAAGCTAATAAGACTCATGTTTTGGTTCCAAGGGCTTCTTTTCTTACAAAGACCATGAAATTATTTTTTGTACTTATATTAACCACTATATTCAATATAAAAACAATGTCCATACGCCATCTATGCTATGAATTCATTCAATTCCATCAAACAATGCAGTCCTTCATCTTGATTCGCTTTTCATATAGATATTATTAATTGGTTGAATTCCCAAGTAAGGAGTCCCTCTCCTTAGTTTTGGTTAGCATGGCTCCTCCTTTGGTTCCAAACACACATTTTGATATTGTGATAATGAAATTAACATTTGGGCCTAAACCACTTAAAACAAACAAGTCTATGCACCATTAATACTCTATATGTGTTTACTTTTATAACACCATCGATGTTATGAATTCATTCAATTCCATCAAACAAAGAAGTCTTTCATCTTGATTAGCTTTTTGTGTAGATATTAATTGGTCGAATTCCCAAATAAAGGGTCTCTCCCTTCATTTCTGGTTAGCAAGACTCATTTGGTTCCTAATACACTTTTAGAGCAGTGATCATGAAATTAATTTTTATGCCTAAGTAAGCTACTATATTAATTTCAACATGCAAGTCTGTACACCATTAATACTCTAACTGTGTCTACTTCCATCAACCAAAGAAGTCATTCATATTTGTTTGCATTTCGTGTTAATTTTAAGTAGTTTAATTCTTAAATAATGGGACTTTCTATTCACTTTAAGTTAATTAGGCTCCTCTCTTTGTTCCAAAGACTATTTTTCATGCAATAATCATGAAATTATCTTTTGTGTTTTTATTAACGACTATATTCATTTTGAAAACAATGTTCATACACCATCTATACTATGAATTCATTCGATTCTAATAAGGAATGGAGTCTTTGATTTTAATTCGCTTTACTTAATGATATTAATTTGTTGAATTCCAGAATAAAGAGTCCCTCTCTTCATTCCTGGCTAGCAAGGCTCCTCCTTTAGTTCCTGTTGTTCCTATAGCCTTGTTGGGTTGTAATTGTTGTCAACTAGATTTAAGTGTGCAAGCAGAAGTGGCTCAAATCTCAGGAATTACAGGATAAGAATAGCATGTCAAATAACCTCATAAAGTGATCTCCTTGGAGTGAACTTGTAGAGGGAGTTTAGCATTGCTTAAGTCTTAGTGTGACATAGCATTGCTTGAGAAAAATAAATGAAGGAGGATAATGCTGAATTTTGAATGGAACAGTAATATAAAGCTACATGGAGGGGCAAGAAAGCAAATTCGCTGCAGCTACAGTGAACCCTACTAGGGTTTTCATAGAAAGGAGTTCATAAACCAAGACTTATCTCTTTTAAGGAGCTAACGGAAGATAAAGCAGACAGCAGACCAGGTATCTATGAGACCACCTAGAAAAGATGGGAGGGACTCTTTATTTTGAAATTCAACCAATTAGATCCATAAGAAATGGTAATCAAGATCAAGGACTCCATTGCTTGTTGGAATTAAATGAATTCATGGTATAGATAGTTCATGGACAATGTTTTCACAATGAATATTGTTGTTAATAAGGACACAAAAGATAATTTCATGGTCATTGCATGAAAAATAATACTTGTAACAAAAAAGGAGCCTCATTGGCATAAGGTGACCAAAAAGCTACATAATTTAGGAATTAAACCACTTAACAATAGTACGAAATGCAAACCAAGATGAATGACTCCTTTGGTTGATGGAGGTAAACACATTTACAGTTTTAATGATTTTTAGACTTGTTTGTTTTAATTAATATACTAGGTGGATTAGCCATATTTGTTAATTTCATGATCCCAGTATCAAAAAGTGTGTTTGGAACCAAAATGATAGCCTTACTTACCAAAAAAGATGGGAAGGACTTTTTATTTTGGAATTCAACCAATTAGTAACCATAAGAAATGGTAATCAATATCAAGGACTCCATTGTTTGTTGGAATTGAATGAATTCATTGTATCTATGCTTCATGGACATTGTTTTCACAATGAATATTGTTGTTAATAAGCACAAGAAAGATAATTTCATGGCCATTACCGAGAAAATAATTCTTGTAGCAAACAAGGAGCCTCATTAGAATAAGGTGATCAGAAAGCCTCATAATTTAGGAGTTAAACCACTTAACATTAGTACGAAATGCAAAGCAAGATGAATGACTCTTTTGGTTGATGGAAGTAAACACATTTAGAATTTTAATTGTTTTTAGACTTGTTTGTTTTAATTAATATACTACGTGGATTAGCCACAATCGTTACTTTCATGATCTCTGTATCAAAAAGCGTGTTTGGAACCAAAAGGATAGCCTTGCTTACTAGAAAAGATGGGAGGGACTCTTTATTTTGGAATTCAACCAAATAGTATACATAAGAAATGGTAATCAAGTTCAAGGACTCCAGTGTTTGTTGGAATTGAATGAATTCATGGTATAGATGGTTCATGGACATTGTTTTCACAAAGAATATTGTCGTTAATAGGGACACAAAAGATAATTTCATGGTCATTGCATGGAAAATAATACTTGTAGTAAAAAAAGAGCCTCATTATAATAAGGTGATCAAAAAGCCTCATAATCTAGGAATTAAACCACTTAACATCAGTACGAAATGCAAAGCAAGATGAATGACTCCATTGGTTGATGGAGGTAAACACATTTACAGTTTTAATGATTTTTAGACTTGTTTGTTTTAATTAATATACTACGTAGTTTAGCCACAAATGTTAATTTCATGATCCCTGTGTAAAAAAGTGTGTTTGGAACCAAAAGGGGTAGCCTTGTTTACCAGAAATGATGAGTAGGACATTTTATTTTGGAATTCAACCAATTAGTATCCATAAGAAATGTTAATCAAGATCAAGGACTCTAGTGTTTGTTGGAATTGAATGAATTCATGGTATAGATGGTTCATTGACATTGTTTTCACAATGAATATTGTTGTTAATATGGACACAAAAGATAATTTCATGGTGATTGCCGGGAAAATAATTCTTGTAGCAAACAAGGAGCCTCATTAGAATAAGGTGATCAAAAAGCCTCATAATTTAGGAATTAAACCACTTAACATTAGTACAAAACACAAAGCAAGATGAATGACTCCTTTGGTTGATGGAAGTAAACACATCTAGAGTTTTAATGGTTTTTAGACAAGTTTGTTTTAATTAATATACTAGGTGGATTAGCCACAATTGTTAATTTCATGATCCCTATATGAAAAAGTGTGTTTCGAACCAAAAGGATAGTCTTGCTTACCAGAAAAGATGGGAGGGACTCTTTCTTTTGGAATTCAACAAAATCGTATCCATAAGAAATGGTAATCAAGTTCAAGGAATCCATTGTTTATAGAAATTGAATGAATTCATCGTATAGATGCTTCATGGATATTGTTTTCACAATGAATATTGTTGTTAATATGGACACAAAAGATAATTTCATGCGATTGCCGGGAAAATAATTCTTGTAGCAAACAAGGAGCCTTATTAGAATAAGGTGATCAGAAAGCCTCATAATTTTGGAATTAAACCACTTAAAATTAGCACAAAATGCAAAGCAAGATGAATGACTCCTTTGGTTGATGGAGGTAAACACATTTACAGTTTTCATTATTTTTTGACTTGTTTGTTTAAATTAATATACTAGGTGGATTAGCCACAATTGTTAATTTCATCATCCCTATATCAAAAAGTGTGTTTGAAACCAAAAGGATAGCCCTACTTACCAGAAAAAATGGGTGGGACTCTTTATTTTCGATTTCAACCAATTAGTATCCATAACAAATGGTAATCAAGATCAAGGAATCCATTGTTTGTTGGAATTGAATGAATTCATGGTATAGATGCTTCATGGACATTGTTTTCACAATGAAAATTGATGTTAATAAGGACACAAAAGATAATTTCATGGTTATTGCCGAGAAAATAATTCTTGTAGCAAACAAGTAGCCTCATTAGAATAAGGTGATCAGAAAGCCTCATAATTTATGAATTAAACCACATAATATTAGTACAAAATGCAAAGCAAGATGAATGACTCCTTTGGTTGATGGAGGTAAACACATTTACAGTTTTAATTATTTTTTGACTTGTTTGTTTAAATTAATATACTAGGTGGATTAGCCACAATTGTGAATTTCATGATCCTTGTATGAAAAAGTTTGTTTGAAACCAAAAGGATAGCCTTGCTTAGCAGAAAAAATGGGAGGGACTCATTATTTTGGAAATCAACCAATTAGTATCCATAACAAATGGTAATCAATATCAAGGACTCCATTACTTGTTGAAATTGAATGAATTCATGGTATAGATAGTTCGTGGACATTGTTGTCACAACAAATATTGTTGGTAAGAAGGACACAAAAGTTAATTTCATGGTCATTGCATGGAAAATAATGCTTGTAGCAAAATAGGAGCCTCATTAGAATAAGGTGATCAGAAAGCCTCATAATTTAGTAATTTAACCACTTAACGTTAGTACAAAATGCAAAGCAAGATGAATGACTCCTTTGGTTGATGGAAGTAAACACATTTAGAGTTTTAATAGTTTTCAGACTTGTTTATTTTAATTGATATACTAGGTGGATTAGCAACAATTGCTAATTTCATGATCCTTGTATCAAAAAGTGTGTTTGGAACCAAAAGGATTGCCTTGCTTACCAGAAAAGATGGGAGGGACTCTTTATTTTGGAATTCAACCCATTAGTATCCATAAGAAATGGTAATCAATATCAAGAACTCCATTGTTTTTGGGAATTCAATGAATTCAAGGTATAGATGCTTCATGGACATTGTTTTCACAATGAATATTGATGTTAATAAGGACACAAAAGATAATTTCATGGTCATTATATTAAAAATAGTGCTTGTAACAAAAGAGGAGTCTCATTAGGATAATGTGATCAGAAAGTCTCAAAATTTAGGAATTAAACCACTTAATACTAGTACGAAATGCAAGGGAAGATAAATGACTCCTTTGGTTGGTGGAAGTAAACACATTTAGAGTTTTAATGGTTTTTAGACTGGTTTGTTTTAATTAATATACTGGGTGGATTAGCCACAAATGTTAATTTCATGATCCCTGTGTGAAAAAGTGTGTTTGGAACCAAAATTGTAGCCTTGCTTACTAGAAAAGAAGGGAGGGAATTTTTATTTTGGAATTCAACCCATTACTATCCATATGAAATGGTAATCAGGATCAAGGACTCCATTGTTTTTGGGAATTGAATGAATTCATGGTATATATGGTTCGTAGACATTGTTTTCGCAATGAATAATGCTGTTAGTAAGGACACAAAAGATAATATCACAGTCATTGCGTGGAAAATAATGCTTGTAGCAAAAAGGGAGCCTCATTAGAATAAGGTGATTTGAAAGCCTCATAATTTTTGAATTAAACCAACAAACATTAATATGAAATACAAGGCAAGATAAATGACTCCATTGATTGACGGAAGTAAACACATTTAGAATTTTAATGGTTGTTAGACATGCTTGTTCGAATTTATATACTAGGTGGATTAGCCACAATTGTTAATTTCATGATCCAAAGTATCTTTGAAACCAAAAGGATAGCCTTGCTTACCAGAAAAGATGGGAGGGACTCTTTATTTTGGAATTCAACCAATTAGTATCCATAAGAAATGGTAATCCAGATCAAGGAATCCATTGTTTATTGAAATTGAATGAATTCATGGTATAGATGCTTCATGGACATTGTTTTCACAAAGAATATTGTTGTTAATAAGGACACAAAAGATAATTTCATGGTCATTGCATGGAAAATAATACATGTAGAAAAAAAAAAGAGCCTCATTAGAATAAAGTGATCAGAAAGCCTCATAATTTAGGAATTAAACCACTTAACATTAGTACAAAATGCAAAGCAAGATGAATGACTCCTTTGGTTGATGGAAGTAAACACATTTGGAGTTTTAATGGTTTTTAGACTTGTTTGTTTTAATTAATATACTAGGTGGATTAGGCATAATTGTTAATTTCATGATACCTGTATCAAAAAGTGTGTTTGGAACCAAAAGGATAGCCTTGCTTACCAGAAAAGATGGGAGGGACTCTTTATTTTGGAATTCAACAAATTCGTATCCATAAGAAATGGTAATCAAGATCAAGGACTCTAGTGTTTGTTGGAATTGAATGAATTCATGGTATAGATGGTTCATGGACATTGTTTTCACAATGAATATTGTCGTTAATAAGGACACAAAAGATAATTTCATGGTCGTTGCAGGGAAAATACTACTTGCAGCAAAAAAAGAGCCTCATTAGAATAAGGTGATCAGAAAGCCTCATAATTTAGGAATTAAACCACTTAACATTAGTACAAAATGCAAAGCATGATGAATGACTCCTTTGCTTGATGGAAGTAAACACATTTGGAGTTTTAATGGTTTTTAGACTTGTTTGTTTTAATTAATATACTAGGTGGATTAGCCACAATTGTTAATTTCATGATACTTGTATCAAAAAGTGTGTTTGAAACCAAAAGGATAGCCTTGCTTACCAGAAAAAGATGGGAGGGACTCTTTATTTTGGAATTCAACCAATTAGTATTCATAAGAAATGGTAATCAAGATCAAGGAATCCATTGTTTATTGAAATTGAATGAAGTCATGGTATAGATGGTCCATGGACATTGTTTTCACAATGAATATTGTCATTAATAGGGACACAAAAGATAATATCATAGTCATTGCATGGAAAATAATGCTTGTAGCAAAAAAGGAGCCTCATTAGAATAAGGTGATCAGAAAGCCTCATAATTTAGGAATTAAATCATATAACTTTAGTACAAAATGCAAAGCAAGATGAATGACTCCTTTGGGTAATGGAGGTAAACACATTTACAGTTTTAATGATTTTTACACTTGTTTGTTTAAATTAATATACTAGGTGGATTAGCCACAATTGTTAATTTCATGATCCCTATATCAAAAAGTGTGATTGAAACCAAAAGGATAGCCTTGCTTACCAGAAAAAATGGGACGGACTCTTTATTTTAGAAATCAACCAATTAGTATCCATAAGAAATGGTAATCAAGATCAAGGACTCCATTGTTTATTGAAATTGAATGAATTCATGGTATAGATAGTTCACGGACATTGTTGTCACAACGAATATTTGTTGTTAATAAGGACACAAAAGATAATTTCATGGTCATTGCTGGGAAAATAATTCTTGTAGAAAACAAGGAGCCTCATTAGAATAAGGTGATCAGAAAGCCTCATAATTTACTAATTAAACCACATAACATTAGTACAAAATGCAAAGCAAGATGAAAGACTCCTTTGGTTGATGGAAGTAAATACATTTAGAGTTTTAATGGTTTTTAGACTAGTTTGTTTCAATTAATATACTAGGTGGATTAGCCAAAATTGTTAATTTCATGATCCCTGTATCAAAAAGTGTGTTTGAAACCAAAAGGATAGCCTTGCTTACCAGAAAAGATGGGAGGGATTCTATCTTTTGGAATTCAACAAATTCGTATCAATAAGAAATGGTAATCAAGATCAAGGACTCCATTGATTGTTGGAATTGAATGAATTCATGGTATAGATGGTTCATTGACATTGTTTCCAGAATGAATATTATTGTTAATAAGGACACAAAAGATAATTTCGGGGACATTGAATGGAAAATAATGGTTGTAGCAAAAGAGGAGCCTCATTAGACTAAGGTGATCAGAAAGCCACATAATTTAGTAATTAAATCGACTTACCATTAGTACAAAATGTAAAGCAAGATGAATGATTGCTTTGGTTGATGGAAGTAAACACATTTGGAGTTTTAATGGTTTTTAGACTTGTTTGTTTTAATTAATATACTAGGTGGATTAGGCATAATTGTTAATTTCATGATACCTATATCAAAAAGTGTGTTTGGAGCCAAAAGGATAGCCTTGCTTACCTGAAAAGATGAGAGGGACTCTTTATTTTGGAATTCAACAAATTCGTATCCATAGGAAATGGTAATCAAGATCAAGGACTCTAGTGTTAGTTGGAATTGAATGAATTCATGGTATAGATGGTTCACGGACATTGTTTTCACAATGAATATTGTCGTTAATAAGGACACAAAAGATAATTTCATGGTCATTGAATGGAAAATAATACTTGTAGCAAAAAAAGAGCCTCATTAGAATAAGGTGATCAGAAAGCCTCATAATTTAGGAATTAAACCAGTTAACATTAGTAAAATGTGTAAAGCAAGATTAATGACTCCATTGGTTGATGGAAGTAAATACATTTAGAGTTTTAATGGTTTTTAGACTAGTTTGTTTTAATTAATATACTAGGTGGATTAGCCAAAATTGTTAATTTCATGATCCCTATATCAAAAAGTGTGTTTGAAACCAAAAGGATAGCCTTGCTTACCAGAAAAGATGGGAGGGATTCTATCTTTTGGAATTCAACAAATTTGTATCCATAAGAAATGGTAATCAAGATCAAGGACTCCATTGATTGTTGGAATTGAATGAATTCATGGTATAGATGGTTCATTGACATTGTTTCCAGAATGAATATTATTGTTAATAAGGACACAAAAGATAATTTCGGGGTCATTGAATGGAAAATAATGGTTGTAGCAAAAAAGGAGCCTCATTAGACTAAGGTGATCAGAAAGCCACATAATTTAGTAATTAAACAACATAACATTAGTACAAAATGTAAAGCAAGATGAATGATTGCTTTGGTTGATGGAAGTAAACACATTTGGAGTTTTAATGGTTTTTAGACTTGTTTGTTTTAATTAATATACTAGGTGGATTAGGCATAATTGTTAATTTCATGATACTTATATCAAAAAGTGTGTTTGGAACCAAAAGGATAGCCTTGCTTACCTGAAAAGATGAGAGGGACTCTTTATTTTGGAATTCAACAAATTCGTATCCATAGGAAATGGTAATCAAGATCAAGGACTCTAGTGTTAGTTGGAATTGAATGAATTCATGGTATAGATGGTTCATGGACATTGTTTTCACAATGAATATTGTCGTTAATAAGGACACAAAAGATAATTTCATGGTCATTGCATGGAAAATAATACTTGTAGCAAAAAAAGAGCCTCATTAGAATAAGGTGATCAGAAAGCCTCATAATTTAGGAATTAAACCAGTTAACATTAGGAAAATGTGTAAAGCAAGATTAATGACTCCTTTGGTTGATGGAAGTAAACACATTTAGAGTTTTAATGGTTTTTAGACAAGTTTGTTTAAATTAATATACTAGGTGGATTAGCCACAATTATTAATTTCATGATTCTTGTATCAAAAAGTGTCTTTGGAAGCAAAAGGATAGCCTTGCTTACCAGAAAAGATGGGAGGGACTCTTTCTTTTGGAATTAAACAAATTCGTATCTATAAGAAATGGTAATCAAGATCAAGGACTCCATTGATTGTTGGAATTAAAAGAATTCATGGTATAGATGGTTCATTGACATTGTTTCCACAATGAATTTTATTGTTAATAAGGACACAAATGATAATTTCGTGGACATTGAATGGAAAATAATGGTTGTAGCAAAAAAGGAGCCTCATTAGACTAAGGTGATCAGAAAGCCTCATAATTTAGTAATTAAACCACTTAACATTAGTACAAAATGTAAAGCAAGATGAATGACTGCTTTGGTTGATGGAAGTAAACAATTTGGAGTTTTAATGGTTTTTAGACTTGTTTGTTTCAATTAATATACTAGGTGGTTTAGGCATAATTGTTAATTTCATGATACCTGTATCAAAAAGTGTGTTTAGAACCAAAAGGATAGCCTTACTTACCAGAAAAGATGGGAGGGACACTTATTTTGGAATTCAACAAATTCGTATCCATAAGAAATGGCAATCAAGATCAAGGACTCTAGTGTTTGTTGGAATTGAATGAATTCATGGTATAGATGGTTCATGGACATTGTTTTCACAATGAATATTATCGTTAATAAGGACTCAAAAGATCAATTCATGGTCATTGCATGGAAAATAATACTTGTAGCAAAAAAAGAGCCTCATTAGAATAAGGTGATCAGAAAGCCTCATAATTTAGTAATTTAACCACTTAACATTAGTACAAAATGCAAAGCAAGATGAATGACTCCTTTGGTTGATGGAAGTAAACACATTAAGAGTTTTAATGGTTTTTAGACTTGTTTATTTTAATTGATTTACTAGGTGGATTAGCAACAATTGCTAATTTCATTATCCTTGTATCAAAAAGTGTGTTTGGAACCCAAAGGATTGCCTTGCTTACCAGAAAAGATGGGAGGGACTTTTTATTTTGGAATTCAACCAATTAGTATCCATAAGAGATGGGAATCAATATTAAAGACTCCATTGTTTGTTGGAATTGAATGAATTCATGCTATAGATGCTTCATGGACGTTGTTTTCACAATGAATATTGATGTTAAGAAGGACATAAAACATAATTTCATGGTCATTGCATTAAAAATAGTGCTTGTAACAAAAGAGGAGTCTCATTAGGATGATTTGATCAGAAAGTCTCAAAATTTAGGAATTAAACCACTTAACACTAGTACGAAATGCAAGACAAGATAAATGACTCCTTTGGTTGGTGGAAGTAAACACATTTAGAGTTTTGATGGTTTTTAGACTTTTTTGTTTTAATTAATATACTATGTGGATTAGCCACAATTGTTAATTTCATGATCTTTGTAACAAAAAGTGTGTTTGGAACCAAAAGGATAGCCTTGCTTACCAGAAAAGAAGGGAGGGAATTTTTATTTTGGAATTCAACCACTTACTATCCAGATGAAATGGTAATTAGGATCAAGGACTCCATTCTTTTTTGGAATTGAATGAATTCATGGTATATATGGTTCGCAGACATTGTTTTCGCAATGAATATTGTTGTTAGTAAGGACACAAAAGATAATATCATAGTCATTGCATGGAAAATAATGCTTGTAGCAAAAAAGGAGTCTCATTAGAATAAGGTGATCTGAAAGCCTCATAATTTTGGAATTAACCAAGCAAACATTAATACGAAATACAAGGCAAGATAAATGACTCCGTTGGTTGATGGAAGTAAACACATTTAGAGTTTTAATGTTTTTTAGTCATGTTTGTTTTAATTAATATACTAGGTGGATTAGAAACAATTGTTTATTTCATGAACCCTGTATCAAAAAGTGTGTTTGAAACCAAAAAAATAGCCTTGCTTACCAAAAACGATGTGACGCACTCTTTATTTTCGATTTCAACCAATTAGTATCCATTAGAAATGGTAATCAAGATCAAGACTCCATTATTTGTTGAAATTGAATGAATTCATGGTATAGATAGTTCGCGGACATTGTTTTCCCAAAGAATATTGTTGTTAATAAGGACACAAAAGTTAATTTCATGGTCATTGCATGGAAAATAATGCTT
The DNA here is from genome assembly GCA_037897445.1 of Ceriops zippeliana. NCBI lineage: Eukaryota > Viridiplantae > Streptophyta > Magnoliopsida > Malpighiales > Rhizophoraceae > Ceriops > Ceriops zippeliana. The sequence goes on along the minus strand of JBAPLH010000131.1, from coordinate 70,322 downwards.
GTAGCAAAAAAGGAGCATCATTAGAATAAGGTGATCAGAAAGCCTCATAATTTGGGAATTAAACCACTTAACATTAGTAAAAAATGCAAATCAAGATGAATGACTCCTTTGGTTGATGGAAGTAAATACATTTAGAGTTTTAATGGTTTTTAGACTTGTTTCTTTGAATTTATATACTAGGTGGATTAGTCACATTTGTTAATTTTATGATGCCCGTAACAAAAAGTGTGTTTGAAACCAAAAGGATAGCCTTGCTTACAAAAAAAGATGGTAGGGAGTCTTTATTTTGGAATTCAACCAATTAGTATCCATAAGAAATGGTAATCAAGATCAAGGAATCCATTGTTTATTGAAATTGAATGAATTCATGGTATAGATGCTTCATGGACATTGTTTTCACAATGAAAATTGATGTTAATAAGGACACAAAAGATAATTTCATGGTTATTGCCGAGAAAATAATTCTTGTAGGAAACAAGGAGCATCATTAGAATAAGGTGATCAGATAACATAATGAATTCATCTTTAGGAATTAAATCACATAACATTAGTACAAAATGCAAAGCAAGATGAATGACTCCTTTGGTTGATGGAGGTAAACACATTTACAGTTTTAATGATTTTTAAACTTGTTTGTTTAAATTAATATACTAGATGGATTAGCCACAATTGTTAATTTCATGATTCGGGTATCAAAAAGTGTGTTTGAAACCAAAAGGATAGGCTTGCTTACCAAAAAAAATGGGAGGGACTCTTTATTTTGGAAATCAACCAATTAGTATCCATAAGAAATGGTAATCAAGATCAAGGAATCCATTGTTTATTGAAATTGAATGAATTCACGGTATAGATGCTTCATGGACATTGTTTTCACAATGAATATTGATGTTAATAAGGACACAAAAGATAATTTCATGGTCATTGCATTAAAAATAGAGCTTGTAACAAAAGAGGAGTCTCATTAGGATAATGTAATAAAAAAGTCTCAAAATTTAGGAATTAAACCACTTAACACTAGTACAAAATGCAAGATAAGATAAATGACTCCTTTGGTTGGTGGAAGTAAACACAGTGAGAGTTTTAATGGTTTTTAGACTTGTTTATTTTAATTGATATACTAGGTGGATTAGCAACAATTGTTAATTTCATGATCCCTGTATCAAAACGTGTGCTTGGAACCAAAAGGATAGCCTTGCTTACTAGAAAAGATGGGAGGGACTCTTTATTTTGGAAATCAACCAATTAGTATCCATAAGAAATGGTAATCAAGATCAAGGAATCCATTGTTTATTGAAATTGAATGAATTCATGGTATAGATGCTTCATGTACATTGTTTTCACAATGAATATTGATGTTAATAAGGACACAAAAGATAATTTCATGGTCATTGCAATAAAAATAGTGCTTGTAACAAAAGAGGAGTCTCATTAGGATAATGTGATCAAAAAGTCTCAAAATTTAGGAATTAAACCCCTTAACACTAGTACGAAATGCAAGAGAAGATAAATGACTCCTTTGGTTGGTGGAAGTAAACACATTTAGAGTTTTAATGGTTTTTAGACTTGTTTATTTTAATTGATATACTTAATGAATTAGCAACAGTTGTTAATTTCATGATCCATGTATGAAAACGTGTGTTTGGAACCAAAAGGATAGCCTTGCTTACCAGAAAAGAAGAGAGGGACTTTTTATTTTGGAATTCAACCAATTAGTGTCCATAAGAAATGGTAATCAATATCAAGGACTCCATTATTTGATGGAATTGAATGAATTCATGGTATAGATAGTTTGCTAACATTGTTTTCACAACGAATATTGTTGTTAATAAGGACAAAAAAGTTAATTTCATGGTCATTGCATGGAAAATAATGCTTGTAGCCAAAAAGGTGGGAGGGACTCTTTATTTTGGAGGTCAACCAATTAGTATCCATAAGAAATGGTAATTAAGTTCAAGGACTCCATTACCAGAAAAGATGGGAGGGACAATTTATTTTGGAATTCAACTAATTAGTATCCATTAAAAATGGTAATCATATTCAAGGACTCAATTGTTTGTTGGAATTGAATGAATTCATGTTATAGATGGTTCAAGGACATTGTTTTCGCAATGAATATTGTTGTTAATAAGGACACAAAAGATAACTTCTTGGTCATTGTAGCGAAAAATAATGCTTGTAGCAAAAATGGAGCCTCATTAGAATACGGTGATCGGAAAGCCTTATAATTTAAGAATTAATCCACTTCACAATTGTACGAAATGCAATGCAAGATGGATGACTCCTTTGATTGATGGAAGTAAACACATGTAGAGTTTTAATGGTTTTTAGGCTTGATTGCTTGAATTAATATACTAGGTGGATTAATCCACTTCACATTTAGGATTGTTAATTTCATGATCCCTATCGCAAAATGTGTGCTAGGAAGCAAAACGATAGCCTTGCTTACCAGAAAAGATGGCAAGGACTCTTTATTTTTTAATTCAACCAAATAGTATCCATAAGAAATGGTAATCAAGTTCAAGGACTCCATTGTTTGTTGGAATTGAATGAATTCATGGTATAGATTGTTCATAGACATTATTTTCACAATGAATATTGTTGTTAATAAGGACACAAAAGATAATTTCATGGTTATTGCATGGAAAATAATGCCTGCAGCAAAAAAGGAGCCTCATTAGAATAAGGTGATCAGAAAGCCTCATAATTTTGGAATTAAACCACTTAACATTAGTACGAAATGCAAAGCATGATGAATGACTCCTTTGGTTGATGCAAGTAAACACATTGAGAGCTTTAATGGTTTGTAGCCTTGTTTGTTTTAATTAATATACTCGGTGGATTAGCAACAATTGTTAATTTCATGATCCTTTTTTCAAAAGGTGTGATAGGAAGAAAAATGATAGCCTTGCTTACCAGAAAAGATGGGAGAGACTTTTTATTTTGGAATTCAACCAATTAGTATCCATAAGAAATGTTAATCAAGTTCAAGGACACCATTGTTTGTTGGAATTGAATGAATTCATGGTATAGAAGGTTCATGGACGTTATTTTCACTATGAATATTTTTTTTTCATAGGGAAACACAAGATAATTTCAAGGTCATTGCATGGAAAGGAATGCTTTGAGCAAAAAAGGAGCCAAATTAGAATAAGGTGATCAGAAAGCCTTATAATTTTGGAATTAAACCACTTAACATTAGTATGAAATGCAAAGCAAGATGAATGACTCCTTTGGTTGATGGAGGTAAATACATTTAGAGTTTTAATGGTTTCTAGAATTTTTTGTTTTAATTAATATACTAGGTGGATTAGCCACAGTTGTTAATTTCATGATCCCTGTATCAAAAAGTGAGTTTGGAACCAAAAGGATAGCCTTGCTTCCCAGAAAAGATGGGAGGGACTCTTTATTTTGGAATTCAACCAAATAGTATCCATAAGAAATGGTAATCAAGTTCAAAGACTCCATCGATTGTTGGAATTGAATGAATTCATGGTATAGATGGTTCATGGACATTGTTTTCACAATGAATATTGTTGTTTATAATGACACAAAAGATAATTTCATGGTCATTGCAGGGAAAATAATGCTTGTAGCAAAAAAGGAACCTCATTAGAATATGGTGATCAGAAAGCCACATAATTTAGGAATTAATCCACTTAACATTAGTACGAAATGCAATGCAAGATGAATGACTCCTTTGATTGATGGAAGTAAACACATTTAGAGTTTTAATGCTTTCTAGACTTGTTTGTTTTAATTAATATACTAGGTGGATTTGCCACAATTCTTAATGTCATGATACCTGTACCAAAAAGTGTGTTTGGAACCAAAAGGATATCCTTGCTTGCCATAAAAGATCGGAGGGACTCTTTATTTTGGAATTCAACCAAATCGGTATCCATAAAAAATGGTAATCAACTTCAAGGACTCCATTGTTTGTTTGAATTGAATGAATTCATGGTATAGATAGTTCATGGACATTATTTTCACAATGAATATTGTTGTTAATAAGGACATAAAAGATAATTTCATGGTCATTGCATGGAAAACAATGCCTGTAGCAAAAAAGGAGCCTCATCAGAATAAGGTGATCAAAAAGCCTCATAATTTTGGAATTAAACCACTTAACATTAGTACGAAATGCAAAGCATGATGAATGACTCCTTTGGTTGATGGAGGTAAATACATTTAGAGTTTTAATGGTTTCTAGACTTGTTTGTTTTAATTAATATACTAGGTGGATTGGCCACAGTTGTGAATTTCATGATCCCCGTATCAAAAAGTGAGTTTGGAACCAAAAGGATAGCCTTGCTTCCCAGAAAAGATGGGAGGGACTCTTTATTTTGGAATTCAACCAAATAGTATCCATAAGAAATGGTAATCAAGTTGAAAGACTCCATTGATTGTTGGAATTGAATGAATTCATGGTATAGATGGTTCATGGACATTGTTTTCACAATGAATATTGTTGTTTATAATGACACAAAAGATAATTTCATGGTCATTGCAGGGAAAATAATGCTTGTAGCAAAAAAGGAACCTCATTAGAATATGGTGATCAGAAAGCCACATAATTTAGGAATTAATCCACTTAACATTAGTACGAAATGCAATGCAAGATGAATGACTCCTTTGATTGATGGAAGTAAACACATTTAGAGTTTTAATGCTTTCTAGACTAGTTTGTTTTAATTAATATACTAGGTGGATTTGCCACAATTCTTAATTTCATTATACCTGTATCAAAAAGTGTGTTTGGAACCAAAAGGATATCCTTGCTTGCCATAAAAGATGAGAGGGACTCTTTATTTTGGAATTCAACCAATTAGTATCCATAAGAAATGTTAATCAAGTTCAAGGACACCATTGTTTGTTGGAATTGAATGAATTCATGGTATAGAAGGTTCATGGATGTTATTTTCACTATGAATATTGTTTTTCATAGGGAAACACAATATAATTTCCAGGACATTGCATGGAAAGGAATGCTTGGAGCAAAAAAGGAGCCTAATTAGAATAAGGTGATCAGAAAGCCTTATAATTTTGGAATTAAACCACTTAACATTAGTACGAAATGCAAAGTAAGATGAATGACTCCTTTGGTTGATGGAGGTAAATACATTTAGAGTTTTAATGGTTTTTAGACTTGTTTGTTTTAATTAATATACTAGGTGGATTAGCCACAGTTGTTAATTTCATGATCCCCGTATCAAAAAGTGAGTTTGGAAACAAAAGGATGGCCTTGCTTCCCAGAAAAGATGGGAGGGACTCTTTATTTTGGAATTCAACCAAATAGTATCCATAAGAAATGGTAATCAAGTGCAAGGACTCCATCGATTGTTGGAATTGAATGAATTCATGGTATAGATGTTCATGGACATTGTTTTCACAATGAATATTGTTGTTAATAAGGTCACAAAAGATAACTTCATGGTCATTGCAGGGAAAATAATGCTTGTAGCAAAAAAGGAACCTCAATAGAATATGGTGATCAAAAAGCCACATAATTTAGGAATTAATCCACTTAGCATTAGTACGAAATGCAATGCAAGATGAATGACTCCTTTGATTGATTGAAGTAAACACATTTAGAGTTTTAATGCTTTCTAGACTTGTTTGTTTTAATTAATATACTAGGTGGATTTACCACAATTCTTAATCTCATGATACCTATATCAAACAGTGTTTTTGGAACCAAAAGGATATCCTTGCTTGCCATAAAAGATGGGAAGGACACTTTTTTTTGGACTTCATCCAATTAGTATCCATAAAAAATGGTAATCAAGTTCAAGGACTCCATTGTTTGTTGGAATTGAATGAATTCATGTTATAGATGGTTCATGGACATTGTTTTCACAACGAATATTTCTTTTAATTAGGACACAAAAGATAATTTCATGGTCATTGCATGGAAAACAATGCTTGTAGCAAAAAAGAAGCCTCATTGGAATAAGGTGATTAGAAAGCCTCATAATTTAGAAATTAAACCACTTAACATTAGTACAAAATGCAAGAAAAGATTAATTACTCCTTTGATTGATGGAAGTAAACACAATTAGAGTTTTAATGGTTTTTAGGCTTGTTTGTTTTAATGAATATACTAGGTGGATTAGTGGTAATTGTAAATTTCATGATACCTGTATCAAAAAGTGCTTTTGGAACCAAAACGATAGCCTGGCTTACCAGAGGAGATGGGAGTGACTGTTTATTTTGAAATTCATCCCATTAGTATCCATAAGAAAAGGTAATCAAGTTCAAGGACTCCATTGTTTGTTGGAATTGAATGAATTCATGTTATAGATGGTTCATGGACATTGTTTTCGCAATGAATATTGTTGTTAATAAGGACACAAAAGATAATTTCATGGTCATTGCAGGGAAACTAATGCTTGCAGCAAAAAAGGAGCCTCATTAGAATATGGTGATCCAAAAAAGTCATAATTTAGGAATTAAACCACCTAACATTAGTACAAAATGCATGAAAAGATTAATAACTCCTTTGATTGATGGAAGTAAATACAATTAGAGTTTTAATGGTTTTTACGCTTGTTTGTTTTAATTAATATACTAGGTGGATTAGTGGTAAGTGTTAATTTCATGATACCTGTATCAAAAAGTGTTTTTGGAACCAAAACGATAGCCTTGCTTACCAGAAAAGATGGGAGGGACTCTTTATTTTGGAATTCATCCAATTAATAACCATAAGAAAAGGTAATCAAGTTCAAGGACTCCATTTTTTGTTGGAATTGAATGAATTCATGGTATAGATTGTTCATGGACATTATTTGCACAATGAATATTGTTGTTAATAAGGACACAAAAGATAATTTGAGGGTCATTGCATGGAACGGAATGCTTGGAGCAAGAAAGGAGCCTCATTAGAATATGGTGATCAGAAAGCCTCCTAATTTTGGAATTAAACCACTTAACATTAGTACGAAATACAAAGCATGAAGAATGAGTCCTTTGGTTGATGGAAGTAAACACATTGAGAGTTTTAATGGTTTGTAGACTTGTTTGTTGTAATTAATATACTAGGTGGATTAGCCACAATTGTTAATTTCATGATCCCTATTTCAAAAGGTGTGTTAGGAATCAAAACGATAGCCTTGCTTACCAGAAAAGATGGTAGGGACTCTTTATTTTGGAATTCAACGAATTAGTATCCATAAGAAATGGTAATCAAGTTCAAGGACACCATTGTTTATTGGAATTGAATGAATTTATGGTATAGATGGTTCATGGATGTTATTTTCACAATGAATATTGATGTTAATTCAGACACAAAAGATAATTTCAGGGTCATTGCTTGGGAAACAACGCTTGTAGAGAAAAAGAAGCCTCATTGGGATAAGGTGATCAGAAGGCCTTATAATTTAGAAATTAAACAACTTAACATTAGTACAAAATGCAAGAAAAGATTAATGACTCCTTTGATTGATGGAAATAAACACAATTAGAGTTTTAATGGTTTTTAGGCTTGTTTGTTTTAATGAATATACTAGGTGGATTAGTGGTAATTGTCAATTTCATGATACCTATGTCAAAAAGGTTTTTTGGAACCAAAACGATAGCTTGCCTTGCCAGAAAAGATGGCAAGAACTCTTTATTTTGAAATTCATCCAATTACTATCCATAAAAAATGGTAATCAAGTTCAAGGATTCCATTGTTTATTGGAATTGAATGAATTCATGTTATAGATGGTTCATGGAGATTGTTTTCACAATGAATACTGCTGTTAATTAGGACACAAAAGATAATTTCATGGTCATTGCATGGAAAACAATGCTTGTAGCAAAAAAGAAGCCTCATTGGAATAAGGTGATCAGAAGGCCTCATAATTTAGGAATTAAACCACTTAACATTAGCACGAAATGCAGAGCATGATGAACGACTCCTTTGGTCGATGGAAGTAAACACATTGAAAGTTTTAATGGTTTGTAGACTTGTTTGTTGTAATTAATATACTAGGTGGATTAGCCACAATTGTTAATTTCATGATCCCTATTTCAAAAGGTGTGTTAGGAATCAAAACGATAGCCTTGCTTACCAGAAAAGATGGTAGGGACTCTTTATTTTTGAATTCAACCAAATAGTATCGCTAAGAAATGGTAATCAAGTTCAAGGACTCCATCGATTGTTGGAATTGAATGAATTCATGGTAGAGATGGTTCATGGACATTGTTTTCACAATGAATATTGTTGTTTATAATGACACAAAAGATAATTTCATGTTCATTGTAGGGAAAATAATGCTTGTAGCAAAAAAGGAGCCTAATTAGAATAAGGTGATCAGAAAGCCTCATAATTTAGGAATTAAACTACTTAACATTAGTACGAAATGCAAAGCCAGTTGAATGACTCCTATGATTGATGGAAGTAAACACATTTAGAGTTTTAATGGTTTCTAGACTTGTTTTTTTTAATTAATATACTAGGTGGATTAGCCACAATTCTTAATTTCATGATACCTATATCAAAAAGTGTTTTTTGAACCAAAAGGATATCTTTGCTTGCCATAAAAGATGGGAGGGACTCTTTATTTTGGACATCTACCAATTAGTATCCATAAAAAATGGTAATCAAGTTCAACGACTCCATTGTTTGTTGGAATTGAATGAATTCATAGTATAGATCGTTCATGGGCATTGTTTTCACAAAGAATATTATTGTTAATAAGGACACAAAAGATAATTTCATGGTCAGTGCATGGAAAACAATGCTTGTATCAAAAAGGAAGCCTCATTGGAATAAGGTGATCAGAAAGCCTCATAATTTAGGAATTAAACCACTTAACATTAGTACGAAATGCAAATTAAGATGAATCACTCCTATGATTGATGGAAGTAAACACATTTAGAGTTTTAATGGTTTCTAAACTTGTTTGTTTTAATTAATATACTAGGTGGATTAGTGGTAATTGTTAATTTCATGATAAGTGTATCAAAAAGTGTTTTTGGAACAAAAACAATAGCCTTGCTTACCAGAAAAGATGGGAGGGACTCTTTATTTTGGAATTCATCCAATTAGTATCCATAAGAAAAGGTAATCAAGTTCAAGGACTCCATTGTTTGTTGGAATTGAATGAATTCATGGTATAGATTGTTCATGGGCATTAGTTTCATAATGAAAATTGTTGTTAATAAGGACACAAAAGATAATTTCATGGTTCTTGCATGGAAAACAATGCCTCAAGCAAAAAAGGAGCCTCATTAGTATAAGGTGATCAGAAAGCCTCATAATTTAGGAATTAAACCACTTAACATTAGTACGAAATGCAAAGCATGATGAATGACTCCTTTGGTTGATGCAAGTAAACATATTGAGAGCTTTAATGGTTTGTAGACTTGTTTGTTTTAATTAATATACTCAGTGGATTAGCAACAATTGTTAATTTCATCATCCCTATCTCAAAAGGTGCGTGTTAGGAAGCAAAATGATAGCCTTGCTTACCAAAAAAGGTGGGAGGGGCTCTTTGTTTTGGAATTCAACCAATTAGTATCCATAAGAAATGGTAATCAAGTTCAAGGACACCATTGTTTGTTGGAATTGAATGAATTCATGGTATTGATGGTTCATGGACGTTATTTTCACTATGAATATTGTTGTTCATAGGGACACAAAAATAATTTCAGGGTCATTGAATGGAAAGGAATGCTTGGAGCAAAAAAGGAGCCTAATTAGAATAAGGTGTTCAGAAAGCCTCATAATTTAGGAATTAAACCACTTAACATAGCATGAAATGCAAAGCAAGATTAATGACTGCTTTGGTTGACGGAGGTAAACACATTTAGAGTTTTAATGGTTTCTAGACTTGTTACTTTTAATTAATATACTAGATGGATTAGCCACAATTGTTAATTTCATGATCCCCATATCAAAAAGTGAGTTTGGAACCAAAAGGATACCCTTGCTTACCAGAAAAGATGGGAGGGACTCTTTATTTTGGAATTCAACCAAATAGTATCCATAAGAAATGGTAATCAAGTTCCAGGACTCCATCGATTATCGGAATTGAATGAATTCATGGTATAGATGGTTCTTTATAATGACACAAAGTATAATTTAATTTCATGTTCATTGCAGGGAAAATAATGCTTGTATCAAAAAAGGAGCATCATTAGAATATGGTGATCAGAAACCCTCATAATTTAGGAATTAATCCTCTTCACATTATTACGAAATGCAATGCAAGATGAATGACTCTTTTGATCGATGGAAGTAAATACATTTAGAGTTTTAATGCTTACTAGACTTGTTTATTTTAATTAATATACTTGGTAGATTTGCCACAATTCTTAATTTCATGATACCTGTAACAAAAAGTGTGTTTGGACCCAAAAGGATATCCTTGCTTGCCATAAAAGATGGGAGGAACTCTTTATTTTGGAATTCAACCAAACAATATCCATAAAAAATGGTAATCAAGTTCAAGGACTCCATTGTTTGTTGGAATTGAATGAATTCATGATAAAGATAGTTCATGGACATTGTTTTCACAATAAATATTGTTGTTAATATGCACACAAAAGATAATTTCATGGTCATTGCATTGAAAACAATGCCTGTAGCAAAAAAGTAGCCTCATTAGAATACGGTGATCAGAAAGCCTCAAAATTTTGGAATTAAACAACTTAACATTAGTACGAAATTCAAAGCACGATGAATGACTCCTTTGGTTAATGGATGTAAACACATTGAGAGTTTTAATGGTTTATAGACTTGTTTGTTTTAATTAAAATATTGGGTGGATTAGCCACAATTGTTAATTTCATGATCCCTATCTCAATAGGTGTGTTAGGAAGCAAAACGATAGCCTTGCTTACTAGAAAAGATGGGAGGGACTCTTTATTTTGGAATTCAACCAATTAGTATCCATGAGAAAAGGTAATCAAGTTCAAGGACACCATTGCTTGTTGGAATTGAATGAATTCATGGTATAGATGGTTCATGGACGTTATTTTCACTATGAATATTGTCGTTCATTGGGACACAAAGGATAATTTTAGGGTCATTGCATGGAAAGGAATGCTTGGAGGAAAAAAGGAGCCTTATTCGAATAAGGTGATCAGAAAGCCTCATAATTTAGGAATTAAACCTGATAACATTAGTACGAAATGCAAAGCAAGATGGATGACTCCTATGATTGATGGAAGTAAAAACATTTAGAGTTTTAATGGTTTCTAAACTTGTTTGTTTTAATTAATATACTAGGTGGATTAACCACAATTGTTAATTTCACGATCCCTATCTCAAAAGCTGGAATTGAATGAATTCATGTTATAGATGGTTCATGGACATTGTTTTCACAATGAATATTGTTGTTAATAAGGACATAAAAGATAATTTCGTGGTCATTGCAGGGAAACTAATGCTTGTGGCAAAAAATAGCCTCATTAGAATATGGTGATTCGAAAAACTCATAATTTAGGAATTAAACCACTTAACATTAGTACAAAATGCATGAAAAGATTAATCACTCCTTTGATTGATGGAAGTAAACACAATTAGAGTTTTAATAGTTTTTACGCTTGTTTGTTTTAATTAATATACTAGGTGGATTAGTGGTAATTGTTAATCTCATGATACCTGTATCAAAAAGTGTTTTTGGAACCAAAACAATAGCCTTGCTTACCAGAAAAGATGGGAGGGACTCGTTATTTTGGAATTCATCCAATTAGTAACCATAAGATCAAGTTCAAGGACTCCATTTTTTGTTGGAATTGAATGAATTCATGGTATAGATTGTTCATGGACATTAGTTTCACAATGAATATTGTTGTTAATAAGGACACAAAAGATAATTTCATGGTTATTGCATGGAAAACAATGCTTGTAGCAAGAAAGGAGCCTCATTAGAATAAGGTGATCAGAAAGCCTCATAATTTTGGAATTAAACCACTTAACATTAGTACGAAATGCAAAGCATGATGAATGACTCCTTTGGTTGATGGAAGTAAACACATTGAGAGTTTCAATGGTTTGTAGACTTGTTTGTGTTTTTAATTAATATACTAGGTGGATTACCCACAATTGTTAATTTCATGATCCTTATCTCAATAGGTGTGTTAGGAAGCAAAACGATAGCCTTGCTTACTAGAAAAGATGGTAGGGTCTCTTTATTTTGGAATTCAACCAATTAGTATCCATAAGAAAAGGTAATCAAGTTCAAGGACACCATTGCTTGTTGGAATTGAATGAATTCATGGTATAGATGGTTCATGGACGTTATTTTCACTATGAATATTGTTGTTCATTAGGACACAAAAGATAATTTTAGGGTCATTGCATGGAAAGGAATGCTTGGAGGAAAAAAGAAGAGCCTCATTCGAATAAGGTGATCAGAAAGCCTCATAATTTAGGAATTAAACCTGATAACATTAGTACGAAATGCAAAGCAAGATAAATGACTCCTGTGATTGATGGAAGTAAACACATTTTGAGTTTTAATGGTTTCTAGACTTGTTTGTTTTAATTAATATACTAGGTGGATTAGCCACAATTGTTAATTTCATGATCCCTATCTCAAAAGGTGTGTTAGGAAGCAAAACGATAGCCTTGCTTACCAGAAAAGATGGGAGGGACTGTTTATTTTGAAATTCATCAAATTAGTATCCATAAGAAATGGTAATCAAGTTCAAGGACTACATCGATTATTGGAATTGAATGAATTCATGATATAGATGGTTCATGGACATTGTTTTCAGAATGAATATTGTTATTTATATTGACACAAAATATAATTTCATGGTCATTGCCGGGAAAAATAATGCTTGTAGCAAAAAAAAGGAGTGTCATTAGAATATGGTGATCAGAAAGCCTCATAATTTAGGAATTAATCCACTTTACATTAGTACAAAATAAAATGCAAGATGACTGACTCGTTTGATCGATGGAACTAAACACATTTAGAGTTTTAATGCTTTCTAGACTTGTTTGTTTTAATTAATATACTTGGTGGATTTGCCACAATTCTTAATTTCATGATACCTGTATCAAAAAGTGTGTTTGGAACCAAAAGGATATCCTTGCTTGCCATAAAAGATGGGAGGGAATCTTTATTTTGGAATTGAACCAAATAGTATCCATAAAAAATGGTAATCAAGTTCAAGCACTCCATTGTTTGTTGGAATTGAATGAATTCATGATATAGATAGTTCATGGACATTGTTTTCACAATAAATATTGTTGTTAATAAGGACACAAAAGATAATTTCATGGTCATTACATGGAAAACAATGCTTGTAGCAAAAAAAGAGCCTCATTAGAATACGGCGATCAGAAAGCCTCATAATTTTGGAATTAAACCACTTAACATTAGTACGAAATGCAAAGCATGATGAATGACTTTTTTGGTTGATGGATGTAAACACATTAAGAGTTTTAATCTTTTGTAGACTTATTTTTTTTAATTAATATGCTAGGTGGATTAGCCACAATTAATAATTTCATGTTCCCTATATGAAAAAGTGTGTTTGGAACCAAAAGGATAGCCTTGCTTGCCAAAAAAGATGGGGGGGACTCTTTATTTTCCAATTCAACTATTTAGTATCAATAAAAAATTGTAATCAAGCTCAAGGACTCCATTGTTTGTTGGAATTGAATGAATTCATGGTATAGATGGTTCATTGACATTGTTTTCACAATGAATATTGTTGTTAATAAGAACACAAAAGATAATTTCATGGTCATTGTAGGGGAAATAATGCTTGTAGCAAAAAAGGAGCCTCATTAGAATATGGTGATCAGAAAGCCTCATAATTTAGGAATTAAACCACTTATCATTAGTACAAAATGCAAAGCAAGATGAATGACCCCTTTGGTTGATGGAAGTAAACACATTTAGAATTTTAATGGTTTCTAGACTTGTTTGTTTTAATTACTATACTAGGTAGCCATGCTTACCAGAAATGAAGGGAGAGACTCTTTATTTCAGAATTCAACCAATTAATATCCATAAGAAATACTAATCAGGATTAAGACTCCATTGTTTGTTGGGATTGAATGAATGCATGGTATAGATAGTTCATGGACATTGTTTTCACAATGAATATAGTTGTTAATAAGGACACAAAAGATAATTTCATGGTCATTGCATTAGGAATAATGCTTGTAGCAAAAAACTAGACTCATTAGAATAAAGTGGTCAGAAAGCCTCATAATTTACGAATTAAACCACATAACTTTAGTACGAAATGCAAACCAAGATGAATGACTCCTATGGTTGATGGAAGTAAACACATTTAGAATTTCACTGGGTATTAGACTTGTTTGTTTTAATTAATATACTAGGTGGATTAGCCACAATTGTTAATTTTATGATTCCTAGATCAAAATGTGTGTTTGGAACCAAAAGAGTAGCCTCGCTTACCATAAATGATGGGAGAGACTCTTTATTTTGGAATTCAACCAATTAATATCCATAAGAAATGCAAATCATGATCATGGGCTCCATTGTTTGTTGGAATTGAATGAATTCATGGCATAGATGGTTCGTGGACATTGTTTTTACAATGAATATAGTTGTTAATACGGATACAAAAGATAAATTCATTGTAAATGCATGAAAAATAGTGCTTGTAACCAAAGAGGAGTCCCATTACCATAATGTGATCAAAAAGTCTCAAAATTTAGGAATTAAACCACTTAACATTAGTACAAAATGCAAGACAAGATAAATGACTTCTTTGGTTGATAGAATTAAACACATTTAGATTTTTAATGATTTTTAGACTTGTTTGTTTTAATTAAGATACTAGGCAGATTAGCCACAATTGCAAATTTCAAGATCCCTATATCAAAAAGTGTGTTTGGAACCAAAAGGGTAGCCTTGTTTACCAATAATGATGGGAGAGACTCTTTATTTCGGAATTCAACCAATTGATATCCATAAGAAATGTTAATCAAGATCAAAACTCCATAGTTTGTTGGGATTGAATGAATGCATGGTATAGATGGTTCATGGACATTGTTTTCACAATGAATATAGTTGTTAATACGGACACAAAAGATAATTTCATTGTCACTGCATGAAAAATAGTGTTTGCAACAAAAGAGGAGTCTCATTAGCATAATGTGATTAGAAAGTTTCATAATTTAGGAATTAAACCACTTAACATTAGTACGAAATACAAGACAAGATAAATGAATCCTTTGGTTGATTGAAGTAAACACATTTAGATTTTTATTGGTTTTTAGACTTGTTTATTTTAATTAATAAACTTGGTGGATTAGCCACAATTGCTAATTTCATGATACTTGTATCAAAAAGTGTGTTTGGGACCAAAAGGGTATCCTTGCTCACCAGAAATGATGGGAGGGACTCTTTATATTGGAATTCAGCCAATTAGTATCCATAAGAAATGCGAATCAAGATCAAGGACTCCATTGCTTGTTGGAATTGAATTAATTCATGGTATAGATGGTTCATGGACATTGTTTTTACAATAAATATAGTTATTAATAAGGACACAAAAGATAATTTTATGGTCATTATATGAAAAATAATGCCTATAACAAAAAAGGAGTCTTATTAGCATCAAGTGATCAAAAAGTCTCAAAATTTAGGAATTAAACCACTTAACATTAGTACGAAATGCAAGACAAGATAAATGACTCCTTTGGTTGATGGAAATAAACACATTTAAAGTTTTAATGGTTTTTAGACTTGTTTGTTTTAATTAATAAACTAGGTGGATTAGCCACATTGCTAATTTCATGATACTTGTATCAAAAAGTGTGTTTGGGACCAAAACGGTAGCCTTTCTTACCTGAAATGATGGCTGGGACTCTTTATTTTGCAATTCAACCAATTAGTATCCATAAGAAATGCGAATCAAGATCAAGGACTCCATTGCTTGTTGGAATGGAATGAATTCATGGTGTAGATGGTTCATGGACATTGTTTTTACAATGAATATAGTTATTAATAAGGACACAAAAGATAATTTTATGGTCATTGTATGAAAAATAATAACTGTAACAAAAGAGGAGTTTCATTAGCATAAAGTGACCAGCAAGTCTCAAAATTTAGGAATTAAACCACTTAACATTAGTACAAAATGCAAGACAAGATAAATGACTCCTTTGGTTGATGGAAGTAAACACATTTAGATTTTTAATGATTTTTAGACTTGTGTGTTTTAATTAAGATACTAGGTGGATTAGCCACAATTACAAATTTCAAGATCCCTGTATCAAAAAGTGTGTTTGGAACCAAAAGGGTAGCCTTGCTGTTACTAAGGACACAAAAGCTAATTTCTTGGTCATTTTATGAAAAATAGTCCTTGTAACGAAAACACGAGCCTGATTAATTTGATGTGATTAGAAAGTCTCATTATTTAGGAATTAAACAGCTTAACAATAGAATGAAATGGAAACCAAGATGAATGTCTCATTTGGTTGATGGAAGTAAACACATTTAGAGTTTTAATAGTGTTTGGGCTTGTATGTTTTGATTAATATGGTAGTTTGGTTACAAAAGTTAATTTCATGACAACTTTATCAAAAAGTGTGTTTGGAACCAAAATGGGAGTATTGGTTACAAACACTTATGGGAGAGACTCTTTATTTTGGAATTGAACCAATTAATATGCATAAGAAATGCTAATCAAGATCAAAGACTCCATTGTTTGCTGGAAGTGAAAGAATTCACGGTATAGATGGTTCATGGACATTGTTTTCATAATGAATATAGTTGTTAATAAGGACACAAAAGTTACTTTCCTGGTCACTTCATGAAAAATAGTCCTTCTAATGAAAAGAGGAGCCTGATTAGCTTGAGGTGATTAGAAAGTCTCATTATTTAGGAATTAAAAAACTTAAGATTAGAATGAAATGCAAACCAAGATGAATGACACCTTTGGTTGATGGAAGTAAATGCATTTAAAGTTTTAATAGTGTTTGTGCTTGTATGTTTTGATTAATATGCTAGGTAGTTTCGCTACAAATGTTAATTTCATGACAACTGTAACAAAGAGTGTGTTTGGAACCAAAATGGGTGTCTTGCTTACATAAAATGATTGGAGGGACTCTTTATTTTGGAATTCAACCAATTAGTATGCATAAGAAATGCTCATCAAGATCAAAGACTCCATTGTTTGTTCGAAGTGAATGAATTCATGGTATAGATGGTAGATGGACATTGTTTGCAAAATGAATATAGTTGTTGATAAGGGCACAAAAGTTAATTTCATGGTCAATTCATGAAAAATAGTCCTTGTAATGAAAAGAGGAGCCTAATTAGCTTGAGGTGATTAGAAAGTCTCATTATTTAAGAATTAAACAAGTTAACATTAGAATGAAATGCAAAGCGAGACGAATGACTCCTTTGCTTGATGGAAGTAAATACATTTAAAGTTTTAATAGTGTTTGAGCTTGCATGTTTTGATTAATATAATAGGTTGTTTGGCTACAAATGGAAATTTCATTATCACTGTATCAACAAGTTTGTTCGGAAACAAAATGGGAGCCTTGCTTATAAGAAATAGTGGGAGGGACTCTTTATTTTGGAATTCAACCATTTAGTATGTATAAGAAATGCTTATCAAGATCAAAGACTCCATTGTTTGAGCTTGCATGTTTTGATTAATATAATAGGTTGTTTGGCTACAAATGTTAATTTCATGACAACTGTATCAAAAAGTGTGTTTGGAACCAAATGGGTGTCTTGCTTTCAAAAAATGATGGGAGAGAGTCTTTACTTTGGAATTCAACCAACTAGTATGCATAAGAAATGCTAATCAAGATCAAAGACTCCACTGTTTGCTGGAAGTGAAAGAATTCACGGTATAGATGGTTCATGGACATTGTTTTCATAATGAATATAGTTTTTAATAAGGACACAAAAGTTACTTTCCTGGTCACTTCATGAAGTCCTTGTAACGAAAAGAGGAGCCTGATTAGCTTGAGGTGATTAGAAAGTCTCATTAATTAGGAATTAAAAAACTTAAGATTAGAATGAAATGCAAACCAAGATGAATGACACCTTTGGTTGATGGAAGTAAATGCATTTAAAGTTTTAATAGTGTTTGTGCTTGTATGTTTTGATTAATATGCTAGGTAGTTTCGCTACAAATGTTAATTTCATGACATCTGTAACAAAGAGTGTGTGTGTTCGGAACCAAAATGGGTGTCTTGCTTACATAAAATGATTGGAGGGACTCTTTATTTTGGAATTCAACCTATTAATATGCATAAGAAATGCTCATCAAGATCAAAGACTCCATTATTTGTTCGAAGTGAATGAATTCATGGTATAGATGGTAGATGGACATTGTTTTCAAAATGAATATAGTTGTTAATAAGGACACAAAAGTTAATTTCATGGTCAATTCACGAAAAATAGTCCTTTTAACAAAAAAAGGAGCCTGATTAGCTTGAAATGATTAGAAAGTTTCATTATTTAAGAATTAAACAACATAACATTAGACTGAAATGCAAACTGAAATGAATGATTCTTTTGTTTGATGGAAGTAAATACATTTAAAGTTTTAATAGTGTTTGAGCTTGCATGTTTTGATTAATATAATAGGTCGTCTGGCTATAAATGTTAATTTCATGATCACTGTATCAACAAGTGTGTTTGGAAACAAAATGGGAGCCTTGCTTATAAGAAATAATGGGAGGGACTCTTTATTTTGGAATTCAACCATTTAGTATGCATGAGAAATGCTCATCAAGATCAAAGACTCCATTGTTTGCTGGAAGTGAATGAATTCATGGTATAGATGGTAGATGGACATTGTTTGCAAAATGAATATAGTTGTTGATAAGGGCACAAAAGTTAATTTCATGGTCAATTCATGAAAAATAGTCCTTGTAACGAAAAGAGGAGCCTAATTAGCTTGATGTGATTAGAAAGTCTCATTATTTAAGAATTAAACAAGTTAACATTAGAATGAAATGCAAAGCGAGACGAATGACTCCTTTGCTTGATGGAAGTAAATACATTTAAAGTTTTAATAGTGTTTGAGCTTGCATGTTTTCATTAATATTGTAGGTTTTTTGGCAACAAATGTTAATTTCATGATTACTATATCAACAAGTGTGTTTGGAAACAAAATGGGAACCTTGCTAATAAGAAATAATGGGAGTGACTCTTTATTTTGGAATTCAACCAATTAGTATGCATAAGAAATGCTCATGAAGATCAAAGACTCCATTGTTTGTTGGAAGTGAATGAATTCATGGTACAGATGGTAGATGGACATTGTTTGCAAAATAAATATAGTTGTTGATAAGGGCACAAAAGTTAATTTCATGGTCAATTAATGAAAAATAGTCCTTGTAATGAAAAGAGGAGCCTGATTAGATTGAGGTGATTAGAAAGTCTCATTCTTTAAGAATTAAACAACTTAACGTTAGAATGAAATGCAAAGTGAGACGATTGACTCCTTTGCTTGATGGAAGTAGATATATTTAAAGTTTTAATAGTGTTTGAACTTGCATGTTTTGATTAATATAATAGGTTGTTTGGCTACAAATGGAAATTTCATGATCACTGTATCAAGAAGTGTGTTTGGGAACAAAAAGGGAGCCTTGCTTATAAGAAACAATGGGAGGGAGTCTTTATTTTGGAATTCAACCATTTAGTATGCATAAGAAATGCTCATCAAGATCAAAGACTCCATTGTTTGTTGGAAGTGAATCAATTCAAGGCATAAATGGTTCATGGGCATTGCTTTCACAATGAATACAATTGTTAATAAGGACACAAAAGTTACTTTCTTGGTCACTTCATGAAAAATAGTCCTTGTAACGAAAAGAGGAGCCTGATTAGCTTGAATTGATTAGAAAGTCTCATTATTTAGGAATTAAAAAACTTAAAATTAGAATGAAATGCAAACCAAGATGAATGACACCTTTGGTTGATGGAAGTAAATGCATTTAAAGTTTTAATCGTGTTTCTGCTTGTATGTTTTAATTAATATGCTAGGTAGTTTCGCTACAAATGTTAATTTCATGACAACTGTAACAAAGAGTGTGTTTGGAACCAAAATGATTGGAGGGACTCTTTCTTTTGGAATTCAACCAATTAGTATGCATAAGAAATGCTCATCAAGATCAAAGACTCCATTGTTTGTTTGAAGTGAATGAATTCATGGTATAGATGGTAGATGGACATTGTTTTCAAAATGAATATGGTTGTTAATAAGGACACAAAAGTTAATTTCATGGTCAATTCACGAAAAATAGTCCTTTTAACGAAAAAAGGAGCCTAATTAGATTGAAGTGATTAGAAAGTCTCATTATTTAAAAATTAAACAACATAACATTAGAATGAAATGCAAACTGAGATGAATGACTCTTTTGTTTGATGAAAGTAAATACATTTAAAGTTTTAATAGTGTTTGAGCTTGCATGTTTGATTAATATAATAGGTCGTTTGGCTACGAATGTTAATTTCATGATTACTATATCAACAAGTGTGTTTGGAACCAAATTGGGTGTCTTGCAAACAAAAAATGATTGGAGGGACTCTTTATTTTGGAATTCAACCAGTTAGTATGCATAAGAAATGCTCAAGATCAAAGACTCCATTTTTTGTTGGAAGTGAATGAATTCATGGTATAGATGGTTCATGTACATTGTTTTCACAATGAATATAGTTGTTAATAAGGACACAAAAGTTAATTTCATGGTCATTTGATGAAAAATAGTCCTTGTAACGAAAATAGGAGGCTGATTAGCTTGAGGTGTTTAGAAAGTCCCATTATTTAGGAATTAAACAACTTAACATTAGAATGAAATGCAAACCAAGATGAATGACTCATTTGGTTGATGGAAGTAAACACATTTAGAGTTTTAATAGTGTTTGCGCTTGCATGTTCTAGATTAATATAATAGGTTGTTTGCGTACAAATGTTAATTTCATGATCATTGTATCAACAAGTGTGTTTGGAAACAAAATGGGAGCCTTGCTTATAAGAAATAATGGGAGGGACTCTTTATTTTGGAATTCAACCATTTAGTATTCATAAGAGATGCTAATCAAGATCAAAACTTAATTTCATGGTCAATTCATGAAAAATAGTCCTTGTAACGAAAAGAGGAGCCTGATTAGCTTGAAGTGATTAGAAAGTCTCATTATTTAAGAATTAAACAATTTAACATTAGAATCAAATGCAAACCGACTTGAATGATTGCTTTGCATGATGGAAGTAGATATATTTAAAGTTTTAATAGTGTTTGAGCTTGCATGTTTTGATTAATATAATAGGTTGTTTGGCTACAAATGTTAATTTCATGACAACTGTATCAAAAAGTGTGTTTGGAACCAAATGGGTTTCTTGCTTTCAAAAAATGATGGGAGGGACTCTTTACTTTGGAATTCAACCAATTAGTATGCATAAGAAATGCTAATCAAGATCAAAGACCCCATTGTTTGTTGGAAGTGAAAGAATTCACGGTATAGATGGTTCATGGACATTGTTTTCATAATGAATATAGTTGTTAATAAGGACACAAAAGTTACTTTCCTGGTCACTTCATGAAAAATAGTCCTTCTAACGAAAAGAGGAGCCTGATTAGCTTGAGGTGATTAGAAAGTCTCATTATTTAGGAATTAAAAAACTTAAGATTAGAATGAAATGCAAACCAAGATGAATGACACCTTTGGTTGATGGAAGTAAATGCATTTAAAGTTTTAATAGTGTTTGTGCTTGTATGTTTTGATTAATATGCTAGGTAGTTTCGCTACAAATGTTAATTTCATGACAACTGTAACAAAGAGTGTGTTCAGAACCAAAATGGGTGTCTTGCTTACATAAAATGATTGGAGGGACTCTTTATTTTGGAATTCAACCAATTAGTATGCATAAGAAATGCTCATCAAGATCAAAGACTCCATTGTTTGTTCGAGGTGAATGAATTCATGGTATAGATGGTAGATGGACATTGTTTTCAAAATGAATATAGTTGTTAATAAGGACACAAAAGTTAATTTCATGGTCAATTCATGAAAAATAGTCCTTTTAACGAAAAAAGGAGACTGATTAGCTTGAAATGATTAGAAAGTTTCATTATTTAAGAATTAAACAACATAACATTAGACTGAAATGCAAACTGAAATGAATGACTCTTTTGTTTGATGGAAGTAAATACATTTAAAGTTTTAATAGTGTTTGAGCTTGCATGTTTTGATTAATATAATAGGTCTTCTGGCTACAAATGTTAATTTTATGATCACTCTATCAACAAGTGTGTTTGGAAACAAAATGGGAGCCTTGCTTATAAGAAATAATGGGAGGGACTCTTTATTTTGGAATTCAACCATTTAGTATGCATGAGAAATGCTCATCAAGATCAAAGACTCCATTGTTTGCTGGAAGTGAATGAATTCATGGTATAGATGGTAGATGGACATTGTTTTCAAAATGAATATAGTTGCTAATATGGACACAAAAGTTAATTTCATGGTCATTTCATGAAAAATTGTCTTTGAAACAAAAAGAGGAGCCTAATTAGCTTGAGGTGATTAGAAAGTCTCATTATTTAAGAATTAAACAACTTAACATTAGAATGAAATGCAAACCAAGATGAATGACTGCTTTGGTTGATAGAAGTAAATACATTTAATGTTTTAATAGTGTTTGGGCTTGAATGTTTTGATTAATATTATAGGTTGTTTGGCAACAAATGTTAATTTCATGATTACTGTATCAACAAGTGTGTTTGGAAACAAAATGGGAGCCTTGCTTCTAAGAAATAATGGGAGGGACTCTTTATTTTGGAATTCAACCATTTAGTATGCATGAGAAATGCTAATCAAGATAAAAAATTCCATTTTTTGTTGAAAGTGAATGAATTCATGGTATAGATGGTAAATGGACATTGTTTTCAAAATGAATATAGTTGTTAAGATGGACAAAAAAGTTAATTTCATGGTCATTTCATGAAAAATAGTTCTTGTAACGAAAAGAAGAGTTTGATTAGCTTGAGGTGATCAGAAAGTCATCTTATTTAGGAATTAAACAACTTAACAATAGAATGAAATCAAAATTAAGATGAGTGAATCATTTGGTTGATGGAAGTAAACACATTTAGAGTTTTAATAGTTTTTGGGCTTGTATGTTTTGATTAACATGCTAGGTAGTTTTGCTATAAATGTTAATTTCATGACAACTGTATCAAAAAGTGTGTTTGGAACCAAAATGGGTATCTTGCTTGCAAAAAATGATGGGTGAGACTCTTTAGTTTGGAATTCAACCAATTAGTATGCATAAGAAATGCTAATAAAGATCAAAGACTCCATTGTTTGTTGGAAGTGAATAAATGGCATAAATGGTTCATGGACAATGTTTTCACAATTACTATAGTTGTTAATAAGGATACAAAAGTTACTTTCTTGGTCACTTGAAGAAAAGTAGTCCTTGTAACGAAAAGAGGAGCCTGATTAGCTTGAAGTGATTAGAAAGTCTCATTATTTAGGAATGAAACAACTTAACATTAAAATGAAATACAAACCAAGATGAATAACTCATTTGGTTGATGGAAGTAAACACATTTAGAGTTTCAATAGTGTTTCAGCTTGCATGTTTTGATTAATATAATAGGTTGTTTGGGTACAAATGTTAATTTCATGATCACTGTATCAACAAGTGTGTTTGGAAACAAAATGGGAGCCTTGCTTATAAGAAATAATGGAAGGGTCTCCTTACTTTGGAATTCAACCATTTAGTATGCATAAGAGATGCTAATCAATATAAATCGAGATGAATGACTCCTTTGGTTGATGGAAGTAAATACATTTAAAGTTTTAATAGTTTTTGGGCTTGTATGCTATGATTAATATGCTAGGTAGTTTGGCTACAAATGTTAATTTCATGTCAAATGTATCAAAAAGTGTGTTTGGAACCAAAATGGGTGTCTTGCTTACAAACAATGATGGGACAGACTCTTTATTTTGGAAGTCAACCAATTAGTATACATAAGAATTGCTAATCAAGATCAAAGACTCCATTATTTGTTGGAAGTGAATGAATTCATGGTATAGATGGTTCACGGACATTGTTTTCACAAAGAATATAGTTGTTAATAAGGACACAAAAGTGAATTTCATGGTCATTTCATGAAAAATAGTCCTTTTAACGAAAAGAGGAGCCTGATTAGCTTGAAGTGAATAGAAAGTTTCATTATTTAAGAATTAAGCAACTTAACATTAGAATGAAATGCAAACCGAGATGAATGACTCCTTTGGTTGATGGTAGTAAATACATTTAAAGTTTTAATAGTTTTTGGGCTTGTATGCTTTCATTAATATGCTAGGTAGTTTGGTTACAAATATTAATTTCATGATCACTGTATCAACAAGTGTGTTTTAAAAGAAAATGGGAGCCTTGCTTATAAGAAATAATGGGAGGGACTCTTTATTTTGGAATTCAACCATTTAGTATGCATAAAAGATGCTTATCAAGACCAAAAATTCCATTGTTTTTTAGAAGTGAATGAATTCATGGTATAGATGGTTCATGGACATTGTTTTCACAATGAATATAGTTGTTAATAAAGACACAAAAGTTAATTTCATGGTCCTTTCATGAAAAATAGTCCTTGTAACAAAAAGATGAGTCTGATTAGCTTGAGGTGATTAGAAAACCTCATTATTTAGGAATTAAATGACTTAATATTATAATGAAATGCAAACTAAGATGAATGACTTCTTTGGTTGATGGAAGTAAATACATTTAATGTTTTAATAGTGTTTGGGTTTGCATGTTTTGATTAATATAATAGGTTGTTTGGCTACAAATTTTAATGTCATGATCTCTATATCAACAAGTGTGTTTGGAAACAAAATAGGAGCCTTGCTTATAAGAAATAATGGGAGGGACTCTTTATTTTGGAATTCAACTATTTAGTATGCATAAGAAATGCTCATCAAGATCAAAGACTCCATTGTTTGTTGGAAGTGAATGAATTGATGGTATTGATGGTAGATGGACATTGTTTGCAAAATGAATATAGTTGTTGATAAGGGCACAAAAGTTAATTTCGTGGTCAATTCATGAAAAATATTCCTTGTAACGAAAAGAGGAGCCTAATTAGCTTGAGGTGATTAGAAAGTCTCATTATTTAAGAATTAAACAACTTAATATTAGAATGAAATGCAAAGCGAGACGAATGACTCCTTTGCTTGATGGAAGTAGATACATTTAAAGTTTTAATAGTGTTTGAGCTTGCATGTTTTGATTAATATAATAGGTTGTTTGGCTACAAATTTTAATTTCATGATCTCTGTATCAACAAGTGTGTTTGGAAACAAAATGGGAGCCTTGCTTATAAGAAATAATGGGAGGGACTCATTATTTTGGAATTTAACCATTTAGAATGCGTAAGAGATGCTAACCAAGATCAAAGATTCCATTGTTTTTTGGAAGTGAATGAATTCATGGTATAGATGGTTCATGGACATTGTTTTCACAATGAATGATAGTTGTTAATAAGGACACAAAAGTTAATTTCATGGTCATTTCATGAAAAATAGTCCTTGTAATGAAATGAGGAGCCTGATTAACTTGAGGTGATTAGAATGTCTCGTTATTTAGGAATTAAACAACTTAACATTAGAATGAAATGCAAACCATGATGAATGACTCCTCTGGTTGATGGAAGTAAATACATTTAATGTTTTAATAGTGTTTGGGCTTGTATGTTTTGATTAATATGGTAGGTAGTTTGGTTACAAATGTTAATTTCATGACAACTGTATCAAAAAGTGTGTTTGAAACCAAAATGGGTGTCTTGCTGATGCGGAAATCCCCAAAAAGATGTGGCTTAAGGACCCAACGGACACAAGGAATCAAAGAACAACCTGGAAAGATAAACCAAAGTTTAATATCACGAACCCTAAACCCATCCTTCAAAGGAACACGAACCTAGAGTATTTAAGAAGGATATGGACGCCACACTCCAGAAAAGAAAGGAAATTGGGAGTGATAAGTCGATTGGAACGCCACAAGAAGAAATACCTCTTGATAAGTTCCTTAGTCCTTAAAAGAACTGAAAGGAAAAAACCCTTGCTTTCTATTTTACTCAAAATTGTCTGCCATTCAGAGCTTATTTATAGGCTAAGATAGCAATCCTAAAGTGGCACAAATTCCTACTTAGGACAAATCCTTATTTTGGAGGAATTCCTAATTGTGGACAAAGTCTAACATAAATAATAAACTCTTATTTAGGAAGAAATGTTATTACTTATTCTATCCTATTAAGTATTCTAATTATATTAACTAGGGAAATATAATTTTTGCAATGCCAATACCTGAAGCATCACACTCAATCTCGAAAGCTTTTGCAAAGTTACGTAAAGCAAGTAAAGGTGCAGAAATTAATTTTTCCTTGATGCAATTAAAACTCATGTTCATTTTGATAAGCTCAGTGAGTGGTGCGGCAACGGTGCTAAAGTCTTTAACAAAAGTGTCTATAGAAACTAGCTAGACCATGAAAGCTACGCACGTCACTAGTTGACTTACGTGTAGGCCAATCACAAATTACCTTAACTTTTTCCTCATCAACCTCAACACCTTTAGCGCTGGCAACATAGCTAAGAAATGTGATCTGATCAGTACAAAAGGAACATTTATGTAAGTTAGCATACAATTTCTCAGAACGTAAAATACTCACAACAGAACGTAAATGATCAAGATGATCTTCTAGGGTTTTACTATAGACCAAGATATTATCAAAATACACCACTACAAATTTACTAATAAATGCACGTAAAACATGATTCATTAGTCGTCATAAAAGTGCTTGGTGCATTAGTGAGACCAAATGGCATAACTAGCCACTCATATAACCCATACTTAGTTTTGAAAGCTGTTTTCCACTCATCTCCCTCTCTCATCCTAATATGATGATATCCATTTTTCAAATCAATCTTAGAAAAAACACATGACCCATGCAATTCATCTAACATGTCATCTAATCTAGGTATGGGGTGACGATACTTTACAGTGATTTTGTTGATTGCTCGACAATCAACACACATCTTCCAAGTCCCATCTTTTTTGGGTACAAGTAGTGATGCCAAAAAACCCCAAAAGACGTGGCTTAGGGACCCAATGCACATAAGGAATCAATGAACAACCAGGAAAGCTAAACCAGAATTTAATATCACAAACCCTAGACCCACCCTTGGAAGAAACACGAACCTAGGGTATTTAAGAAGGATATGGATGCCACACTCCAGAAAAGAAAGGAATTGGGAGTGATAAGTCGATTAGAACGCCACAAGAAGAATTACCTCTTGATAAGTTCTTTAGTCCTTAAAAGAACTGAAGGGAAAAAAAAGCCCTTGCTTTCTATTTCACTCAAAGTTGTCTACCTCCAGAGCTTACAAGGGGTGCCTATTTATAGGCTAAGATAGCAATCCTAAAGAGGCACAAATTCCTACTTAGGACAAATCCTTATTTTGGAAGAATTCTTAATTGTGGACAAATTCCAACATAAATAATAAATTCTTATTTAGGAAGAAATGTTATTACTTATTCTTCCCTATTAAGTATTCTAATTATATTAATTATGTCTAGACTCCTTGTCAAACTTGAATTCGCACCATTTGAAGCTGGGTTGGCCTGAATGTCCTGAATCAGCCCATTTAAGGCTTCTTTGATCTTTTTGGCTCTAACTCGTGTTATTGGGCCTTCTGGAATGTGCAATGGACCCTTTGCAACTGTTGAAGCTTTCCACCCATCATCTCCATGATTCTCATCATTCCCCCTTCCCTTAAAAGGATTCGTCCCCGAATCATCACCTATATCAAAAGGGGAAAGATCACAAACATTAAATGTTGCACTCACATTATACTCACTAGGAAGTTCCAACTTATAAGCATTGTCATTAATGCGGGCGACAACTTGAAAGGGACCATCTCCTCTGGGTTGTAGCTTTGAACGCCTTTGAGCTGGGAACCGTTCCTTGCGCATATGCACCCAAACCCAATCACCAGGTTCAAACACCACCTTCTTTTGTCCCTTGTTGACATGGGATGCGTGTTGCTCAGTTTGTTTTTCAATATGTTGTCGCACCTTCTCATGCAATTTTTTTATCATGTCTGCTTTGCGTTCCCCATCTAAGTTGGCATACTCATTAAGAGGTATAGGTACCAAATCCAAAGGAGTCAATGGATTAAAACCATATACAATTTCAAAGGGAGAGTAACTAGTAGTAGAATGAACACTCCTATTATACGCAAACTCGACATGTGGTAAACAATCTTCCCATGCTTTCAAATTTGTTCGAATAATAGCACGCAAAAAGAGTAGAAAGAGTTCGATTAACTACCTCAGTCTGCCCATCAGTTTGTGGATGACAAGTAGTTGAAAACAATAGCTTAGTACCTAACTTACCCCACAAAGTCTTCCAGAAGTAGCTTAAGAACTTTGTATCTCGATCTGAAACAATGCTTCGTGGCATGCCATGCAAACGTACTACTTCTCTAAAGAATAAGTTAGCCACGTTGTTTGCATCATCAGTTTTTATGACATGGGATGAAGTGTGCCATCTTTGAAAATCTATCAACAACAACAAATACAGAATCCCTACCCTTTTTTGTTCGTGGCAATCCTAGTACAAAGTCCATAGATAAATCAACCCAGGGATGGTTAGGTATGGGTAGAGGGGTATACAAGCCATGAGGTAAAACTCTAGATTTAGCTTGTTTGCATGTGATGCATTTCGCACATATCCTCTCAACATCTCGTTACATTCGTGGCCAAAAGAAATGTTCATTTAGGACATCTAGGGTTTTCCTAACTCCGAAATGACCCATTAGACTGCCCTCATGAGCTTCTCTTACAACCAACTCCCTTAAAGATCTCATAGGCATGCATAAACGATTTTCCCTAAATAAGAAACCCTAATGCCTGTAAAACTTCTCAAAGGCTGACACCTCACATGCTCTATACACATTAGCAAAGTCAGGATCATTCACATATAAATCCTTAATGTGTTCAAATCCTAATAAGTTTGCAGTAAGTGTAGAGATAAGGGCGTACCTGACAACATTTTCCTTACCTTTTTTATATTGGATGATGTAGGGAAAGGTTTCAATAAATTCAACCCACTTAGCATGTCTTTTGTTCAACTTTCCTTGTCCCTTCAAGTGCTTTAAAGATTCATGGTCAGTATGGATGATAAACTCTTTAGGCCAAAGGTAATGTTGCCATGTCTCCAAAGCCCGTACCAATGCATACATCTCTTTATCATAAGTAGGATAATTAAGGCTTGCTTCACTTAACTTTTCACTAAAGTAAGCAATTGGGCGCCTTTCCTGCATTAAAACAGCTCCAATGCCAATACCTGAAGCATCACACTCAATCTCGAAAGCTTTTGCAAAGTTAGGTAAAGCAAGTAAGGGTGCAGAACTTAATTTATCCTTGATGCAATTAAAAGCTTTATCTTGGTCACTACTCCACCTAAAACTTATGTTCTTTTTGATAAGCTCAGTGAGTGGTGCTGCAATGGTGCTAAAGTCTTTAACAAAGCGTCTATAGAAACTAGCTAAACCATGAAAGCTACGCACGTCACTAGTTGACTTAGGTGTAGGCCAATCACGAATTGCCTTAACTTTTTCCTTGTCAACTTCAACACCTTTAGCACTGACAACATAGCCAAGAAATGTGATCTGTTCAGCACAAAAGGAACATTTATGTAAGTTAGCATACAATTTCTCAGAACGTAAAACACTTACAACAGAACGCAAATGATCAAGATGATCTTCTAGGGTTTTACTATAGACCAAGATATCATCAAAATACACAACTACAAATTTACCAATGAATGCACGTAAAACATGATTCATTAGTCGCATAAAAGTGCTTGGTGCATTAGTGAGACCAAATGGCATAACTAGCCACTCATACAACCCATACTTAGTTTTGAAAGCTGTTTTCCACTCATCTCCCTCTCTCATCCTAATCTGATGATATCCACTTCTCAAATCAATTTTAGAGAAGACATATGAGCCATGCAATTCGTCTAACATGTCATCTAATCTAGGTATGGGGTGACGATACTTTACAGTGATTTTGTTGATTGCTCGACAGTCAACACACATCCTCCAAGTCCCATCTTTTTTTGGTACAAGTAGGACAGGAACAACACATGGACTCATGCTTTCTCTCCCGTATCCTTTGGACATAAGCTCCTCAACTTGCCTTTGAAGCTCCTTTGTCTCCTCAGGATTACTCTTATATGCTGGTCGGTTAGGGATGGATGCACCTGGGATGAAATCAATTTGATGCTCAATTCCTCTATTAGGTGGCAATCCACTTGGGATATCGTCAGGGAATACATCTTCAAATTCCTGCAATAGTGCAAACAAACAACACTAGGCAACGATTGGTCAAACTTGTTAGTGTTAAAATAAGCCTCCTTGTACAAAAGTACAATCATAGGCTGTTTGGCATAGAATGCTCTTTTGACATCACACTTCTTTTGCATAGAGATTTTCTCTTTTCTTCTCTTTCTCTTGTGTCGTCACGTTTTCTCTTCTCCTTTTTCTCTTTTATCAATCTCTTTTTTCTGTTCACTCTCATTTTTAATCCTTAATTGATCCTCATATGCTTTTTGAGGGGACAATGGTACAA
Source organism: Ceriops zippeliana (assembly GCA_037897445.1). NCBI lineage: Eukaryota > Viridiplantae > Streptophyta > Magnoliopsida > Malpighiales > Rhizophoraceae > Ceriops > Ceriops zippeliana. The sequence continues at coordinate 39,728 of JBAPLH010000131.1, read as the reverse complement.
GAATGACAGGTTTTCCGTTCATTTACAAAGGAATATCGATTCTTGAATCCATCATGCATAACTCACCTATCAAATTGCCATGGTCTTCCTAATAGAATATGTCCTGCATGCATAGGTACAACATCACATGAAACTTCATCATGGTACCTTCCGATAGAAAATGATACCAGCTTTGCTGATTTACCTTCACTTCACCACTCTCATTCAACCATTGAAGTTTATATGGTCTAGGATGCTTCATAGTAGGTAAATCCAGCTTCCCAACCATAGTTGTGCTAGCAACATTAGTGCAACTCCCACCATCAATGATCATACTACATACCTTATCTTTAATAAGACACCTTGTCTGAAAGATGTTATCTCGTTGCACCTCATTTTCTTCTTTTGCTTGCACATTCAATGCTCGCCTTGTAACGAGAGCCACTCTGTTAACTGGATACTCCTCTCCATCACATTCACCCTCTGATGATGGCACAGAATCATTGTCTGATTCACTTTCAGTTTCAACATCACCATTACTTCTTAGGATCATTGCATGCTTATTTGGACATTGAGATGCAATGTGACCCCTGCCCAAACACTTAAAGCATTTAACATCTCTATTTCTACTAGGTTGGGGTTCAAATTTACCTGTCTCCTTGCTAGAACTCATATTCTTGTGCTTGGGTAGGTCGACTTTGGGCTTGTAATTGGCTATCTCGTCCCTTTTACTCCAATTTGGCTTCCACGATGAGGTAGAACCTGAATTCTGCCGAAACCATACGGAGCCCTTTCGTTTATGTTGCCTTTCAACTTTCATTGCCATGTGCACCATGTCTTCTAATTCCACATAGTGCTGCAATTCAACCACATTTGCTATGTCCCTATTTAGCCCTTGCAAAAATCGAGCCATGGTTGCCTCTCTATCTTCTTCTACATTGGCCCTAATCATGGTAATCTCCATCTCCTTGTGGTAGTCCTCCACACTTTTGGTGCCCTGAGTGAGCCCTTGTAGCCTTTGGTACAACTCCCTGTAATAATGATTAGGGACAAACCTTCTCCTCATGATAGCCTTCATCTCCTCCCATGTATCAATAGACCGCTCATGATTCCTTTTCTTAGTCAAAACAAGTTGATCCCACCAAATAATAGCATAATCAGTAAATTCAACTGCAGCAAGCTTTACCTTTTTCTCCTCGGAATAGTTGTGGCAATCAAAAACCAATTCAACCTTCTTTTCCCATTCTAGGTATGCATCAGGATCATTCTTACCTTGGAATGAAGGAATTGTCATTTTAATACTGCCCAAATTATGGTCATAGGTGCCTTGCCTCCCAAATTCTCTTCGATCCCTTCTATTGTTACCAGTTCTAACCGTTGTAGTTTGTTCGTCAAACTCATCATCTTCTACATCATCTTCATGGTCATAGGCACGTGGCAACTGCCTCCTTGCTTTGGGAGCCTTATATTCCCTATGTCTCCTTTGCAACTCTGCTATTGTATTATCTTGCTCTTCCATCCTCTCCCTCATATCATCAAATCTGGTATTAATGCGCTCAAATTGTTGTTGCATAGCTTTGAGCATGAGGGACAAATCAACAGCTCCCTCTTGAGCTACACCTTTGTCTTTGGATGTCATAGTCTTACTTCTGCACAAAACAAATAAGATACCTCACAGAACACTCCCTCACGTGTGTCACTCGAAAGATTGTGTCACACTCCCTCGTGTTTACACTCTTTATGGTTTTTCTTTATATGAACTTTCACTCTTACCTTTTACCACTCAGATTTTTCCCTTTCAGCTTTATAAAGAACCAAAGACATAAATCAAGGGTATTTATTTTGAACAATAAGCTAAATGGTGTAGAATTGAACAAATTGGAGAACAAAGAATCAAACGAAAAAAAAAGGATGTCAACACAAACGGTTTTAATGAACTAAACTCACAAAAATCAGGATAGGGGTAATATAACCTAGAGGAGAGAGAATGAGAAATAGATTGTAGAATTGAAGTTGAGTAAGAAAAAAACTTTATTATTATTGTGGCCAATATGACCAAACTATTAACCTTATCAACAACTTTGAATTTGATGTTTTCTTTCTTTTGTTCTTCTCCCTTCCTTTCTTTTCTTTTTTTTTTTTTTTTTTTTTTTTTTTTTTTTTTTTTTTTTTTTTTTTTTGCTTTTCTTTTCTTTTTTTTTTCCTCAATGCAAAACAATAGTAGAATACTTAGACATAGCAATTGGAATTGAAATTAGCGCGTTTATGAGCATAAACAAACAAGCAAAGAGAGAAGGGTAAAACACAGATTTGTGCATTTGAATGATAATGCACATAATAGACAAACTAAACAACAATAAATAAATCAAAAGATAGCAAATTGAAGAGTGAGTGAATTCAACCTGATTTAGAACCAGGCTCTGATACCAACTGTTGCGAAAAAACCCCAAAAGACGTGGCTTAGGGACCCGACGCACATAAGGAATCAAAGAACAACCAGGAAAGCTAAACCAGAATTTAATATCACAAACCCTAGACCCACCCTTGGAAGAAACACAAACCTAGGGTATTTAAGAAGGATATGGATGCCACACTCTAGAAAAGAAAGGAATTGGGAGTGATAAGTCGATTAGAACGCCACAAGAAGAATTACCTCTTGATAAGTTTTTAGTCCTTAAAAGAACTGAAGGGAAAAAAAAACCCTTGCTTTCTATTTCACTCAAAGTTGTCTACCTCCAGAGCTTACAAGGGGTGCCTATTTATAGCTAAGATAGCAATCCTAAAGAGGCACAAATTCCTACTTAGGACAAATCCTTATTTTGGAAGAATTCTTAATTGTGGACAAATTCCAACATAAATAATAAATTCTTATTTAGGAAGAAATGCTATTACTTATTCTTCCCTATTAAGTATTCTAATTATATTAATTATGTCTGGACTCCTTGTCAAACTTGAATTCGCACCATTTGAAGCTGGGTTGGCCTGAATGTCCTGAATCAGCCCATTTAAGGCTTCTTTGATCTTTTTGGCTCTAACTCGTGTTATTGGGCCTTCTGGAATGTTCAATGGACCCTTTGCAACTGTTGAAGCTTTCCACCCATCATCTCCATGATTCTCATCAAGTAGGACAAGCACAGCACATGGACTCATGCTTTCCCTCACATATCCTTTGGACATAAGCTCCTCAACCTGCCTTTGAACCTCCTTCGTCTCCTCAGATTACTCTTATATGCTGGCCGGTTAGGGATGGATGCACCTGGGATGAAATCAATTTGATGCTCAATTCCTCTATTAGGTGGCAATCCACTTGGGATATCGTCAGGGAATACATCTTCAAATTCCTGCAATAATGCAATAACAACACTAGGCAAAGATGAGTCAAACTTGTTAGTGTTAAAATAAGCCTCCTTGTACAAAAGTACAATCATAGATTGTTTGGCATAGAATGCTCTTTTGACATCACTTCCTTTTGCATAGAGATTTTCTCTTTTCTTCTCTTTCTCTTGTGTCCTCACGTTTTCTTCTCTTTCTTCTCTTTTATCAATCTCTCTTTTCTGTTCACTCTCATTTTTAATCCTTAATTGATCCTCATATGCTTGTTGAGGTGATAATAGTACAAGAATGACAGGTTTTTCATTCATTACAAAGGATTATCGATTCTTGAAGCCATCATGCATAACTTGCCTATCAAATTGCCATGGTCTTCCTAATAGAATATGTCCCACATGCATGGGTACAACATCACATAAAACTTTATCATGGTACCTTCCGATAGAAAATGATACGAGCACTTGCTGATTTACCTTCACTTCACCACTCTCATTCAACCACTGAAGTTTATATGGTCTAGGATGCTTCATAGTAGGTAAATCCAGCTTCTCAACCATAGTTGTGCTAGCAACATTAGTGCAACTCCCACGATCAATAATCATATTACATACCTTATCTTTGATGAGACACCTTGTCTGAAAGATGTTATCTCGTTGCACCTCATTTTCTTCTTTTGCTTGCACATTCAATGCTCGCCTTATAACGAGAGCTACTTCGTTAACCGGATACTCCTCTCCATCACATTCACCCTCTGATGGTGGCACAGAATCATCATCTAATTCACTTTCAGTTTCAACATTACCGTTACTTCTCAAGATCATTGCATGCTTATTTGGCCATTGAGTTGCAATGTGACCCCTACCCAAACACTTAAAACATTTAACATCTCTAGTTCTACTCGGTTGGGGTTCAAATTTACCTGTCTCCTTGATAGAACCCACATCCTTGTGCTTGGGTAGCTCGGCTTTGGACTTGTAATTGGTCATCTCATCCCTTTTACTCCAAATTGGCTTCCACGATGAGGTAGAACCTAAATTCTACCCAAATCGTGTGGAGCCCTTTCGTTTAAGTTGCCTTTCAACTTTCATTGCCATGTGCACCATGTCTTTTAATTCCACATAGTGCTGCAATTCAACCACATTTCCTATGTCCCTATTTAGCCCTTGTAGAAGTCGAGTCATGGTTGCCTCTCTATCTTCTTCTACATTAGCCTTAATCATGGTAATCTCCATCTCCCTGTGGTAGTCCTCCACACTTTTGGTGCCCTAAGTGAGCCCTTGCAACCTTTGGTACAACTCCCTGTAATAGTGAGTAGGGACAAACCTCCTCCTCATGATAGCCTTCCTTTCCTCCCATGTATCAATAGGCCGCTCATGATTCCTTTTCCTAGTCAAAACAAGTTGATCCCACCAAATAATAGCATAATCAGTAAATTCAACTGCAGCAAGCTTTACCTTTTTCTCCTCGGAATAGTGTGGCAATGAAAAACCAATTCAACCTTCTTTTCCGATTCTAGGTATGCATCAGGATTATTTTTACCTTGGAATGAAGGAATTGTCATTTTAATACTACCCAAATTATGGTTGTAGGTGCCTTGCCTCCCAAATTCTCTTCAATCCCTTCTATTGTTACCAGTTCTAACCATCGTAGTTTGATCGTCAACTTCATCATCTTCTACATCATCTTCATGGTCATAGGCACGTGTCAACTACCTTCTTGCTTTGGGAGCCTCATATTCCCTATGTCTCGTTTGCAACTCTGCTATTGTATTATCTTGCTCCTCCATCCTCTCCCTCATCATCAAATCTGGTATTCATGCGCTCAAATTGTTGTTGCATAGCTTTGATCATGAAGGACACATCACCAGCTCCCTCTTAAGCTACACCTTTGTCTTTGGATGTCATAGTCTTATTTCTGCACAAAATAAATGGGATACCTCACAGAACACTCCCTCACGTGTGTCACTCAAAAGATTATGTCACACTCCCTTGTGTTTACACTCTTTATGGTTTTTTTCTTTATATGAACTTTCACTCTTACCTTTTACCACTCAGATTTTCCCTTTCAACTCTATAAAGAACTAAATAACGTAAATCAAGGGTATTGTTTTTGAACAGAATAAGCTAAATGGGGCTGAATTGAACAAATTGGAGAACAAAGAATCAAGCAAAAAAGGATGTCAACACAAACGGATTTAATGAACTAAATTCACAAAAATCAGGACAGGGGTAATATAACCTAGAGGATAACTTGGGTAACAAAATAGGAAAACAGATGGTAGAATTGGAGTTGAGCAAGAAAACTTTATTATTATTGTAGCCAATATGACCAAACTATTAACCCTATCAATAACTTTGAATTTGATGTTTTCTTTCTTTTGTTCTTCTTCCTTCCTTTTTTTTTCGTCGTTTTTTTTTCTTTTTTTTTTTCAACACAAAACAATAGTAGAATACTTAAACATACCAATTGAAATTGAAATTAGCACGTTTATGAGCTTAAACAAACAAGCAAAGAGATAAGGATTGCAAATAAACAGATTTGTGCATTTGAATGATAATGCACATAATAGACAAACTAAACAACAATAAATAAATCAAAAGATAGAAAATTGAAGAGTGAGTGGATTCAACCTGATTTAGAACCTTGCTCTGGTACCAACTGATGTGGAAATCCTGAAAAAGACATGGCTTAGGGACCCAACGCACACAAGGAATCAAAGAATAACCAGGAAAGCTAAACCAGAGTTTAATATCACAAACCCTAAACCCACCCCTCAAAGGAACACGAACCTAGAGTATTTAAGAAGGATATGGATGCCACACTCCAGAAAAGAAAAGAAATTGAGAGTGATAAGTCGATTGGAACACCACAAGAAGAAATACCTCTTGATAAGTTCCTTAGTCCTTAAAAGAACCAAGAGGAAAAAACCCTTGCTTTCTATTTTACTCAAAATTGTCTGCCCTTCAGAGCTTACAAGGGGAGCCTATTTATAGGCTAAGATAGCAATCCTAAAAAGGCAAAAATTCCTACTTAGGACAAATCCTTATTTTGGAGGAATTCCTAATTGTGGACAAATTCTAACATAAATAATAAACTCTTATTTAGGAAGAAATGCTATTACACCTATTAAGTATTCTAATTATATTAATTAGGGTTGGATTCCTTGTCAAACTAGAATTCGCCCCATTTGAAGTTAGGATGGCCTGAATGTCCTGAATCAGCCCATTTAGTGCTTCTTTAATCTTTTCGGCTCTAACTCCTGTTATTGGGCCTTCTGGGATGTGCAATGGACCTCTTGCAACCATTGAAGCCTTCCACCCATCATCTCTATGGTTCATGGACATTATCTTCACAATGAATATTGTTGTTAATAAGGACATAAAGTTAATTTCATTGTCATTTCATGAAAAATAGTCCATGTAATGAACAAAGGAGCCTGATTAGCTTGAGATGATTAGAAAGTCACATTATTTAGGAACTAAACAACTTAACGTTAGAATAAAATGCTAACCAAGAGGAATGACTCGTTTGGTTGACGGAAGTAAACACATTTAGAGGTTGAATGGTGTTTATATTTTTATGTTTTATTAATATACTAGGTAGTTTGGTTACAAATGTTAATTTCATGGTCACTATGTCAAAAAGTGTGGTTGGAACCAAAATGGGAGGCTTGCTTACAAGAAATGATGGGAGGGACTCTTTATTTTTTAATTCAAGCAATTAGTATGCATAAGAAATGTTAATCAAGATCCAGCACTCCATTGTTTGTTCGAAGTGAATGAATTCATGGTATAGATGGTTCATGGACATTATTTTCACAATAAATATAGTTGTTAATAAGGACACAAAAGTTAATTTCATTGTCATTTCATGAAAAATAGTCCATGTAATGAAAAGAGGAGCCTGATTAGCTTGAGATCATTAGAAAGTCTCATTATTTAGGAATTAAACAACTTAACATTGAGAATGAAATGAAAACAAAGATGAATGACTCCTTTGGTTGATGGATGTAAACACATTTACCATTTTAACAGTGTTTGGGAATCTATGTTTTGATTAATATGCTAGGTAGTTTGGTTACAAATGTTAATTTCATGATCACTGTATCAAAAAGTGAGTTTGGTACCAAAATGAGAGCCTTGCTTAAAAGAAATGATGGGAGGGACTCTTTATTTTCGAATTCAACCAATTAGTATGCATAAGAAATGCTAATCATGATAAAAGACTCCATTGTTTGTTGGAAGTGAATGAATTCATGGTATAGATGGTTCATGGACATTGTTTTGACAATGAATATAGTTGTTAATAAGGACACAAAAAATAATTTCATGGTCATCTCATGAAAAATAGTCCATGTAGTGAAAAGAGGAGCCTGATTAGCTTGAGGTGATTAGAAAAAGTCTCATTATTTAAGAATTAAACACTTTAACATTGGAATGAATTGAAAACAAAGATGAATGACTCCTTTGGTTGATGGATGTAAACACATTTACCGTTTTAATAGTGTTTGGGCATGTATGTTTTGATTAATATGCTAGGTAGTTTGGCTACAAATATTAATTTCATGATCACTGTATCAAAAAGTGTGTTTTGGTACCAAAATGAGAGCCTTGCTTTAAAAGAAATGATGGGAGGGACTCTTTATTTTGGAATTCAACCAATTAGTATGCATAAGAAATGCTAATCATGATAAAAGACTTCATTGTTTGTTGGAAGTGAATGAATTCATGGTATAGATGGTTCATGGACATTGTTTTGACAATGAATATAGTTGTTAATAAGGACATAAAGGATAATTTGATGGTCATTTCGTGAAAAATAGTCCTTGTAGCAAAAAGAGGAGCCTGATTAGCTTATGGTGATTAGAAAGTCTCATTATTTTGGAATTAAACAACTTAACATTGGAATGAATTGAAAACAAAGATGAATGACTCCTTTGGTTGATGGATGTAAACACATTTACCGTTTTAATAGTGTTTGGGCATGTATGTTTTGATTAATATGCTAGGTAGTTTGGCTACAAAAATAATTAATTTCATGATCACTGTATCAAAAAGTGTGTTTGTTACCAAAATGAGAGCCTTGCTTAAAAGAAATGATGGGAGGGACTCTTTATTTTGCAATTCAACCAATTATTATGCATCAGAAATTCTAATCATGATAAAACACTTCATTGTTTGTTGGAAGTGAATGAATTCATGGTATAGATGGTTTATGGACATTCTTTTTTTCAATGAATATAGTTGTTAATAAGGACACAAAAAGATAATTTGATGGTCATTTCATGAAAAAAAAATGTCCTCGTAGCAAAAAGAGGAGCCTGACTTGGTTGAGGTGATTAGAAAGTCTTATTATTTAGGAATTCAACACCTTAACATTAGAATGAAATGAAAACAAAGATGAATGACTCCTTTGGTTGATGGATGTAAACACATTTACCGTTTTAACAGTGTTTGGGCATGTATGTTTTGATTAATATGCTAGGTAGTTTGGCTACAAATGTTAATTTCATGATCACTGTATCAAAAAGTGAGTTTGGTACCAAAATGAGAGCCTTGCTTAAAAGAAATGATGGGAGGGACTCTTTATTTTGGAGTTCAACCAATTAGTATGCATAAGAAATGCTAATCATGATAAAAGACTCCATTGTTTGTTGGAAGTGAATGAATTCATGGTATAGATGGTTTATGGACATTCTTTTCACAATGAATATAGTTGTTAATAAGGACACAAAAGATAATTTGATGGTCATTTCATGAAAAATATGTCCTTGTAGCAAAAAGAGGAGCCTGATTAGCTTGATGGTGATTAGAAAGTCTCATTATTTTTCGGAATTAACAACTTAACATTGGAATGAAAATGAAAACAAAAGATGAATGACTCCTTTGGTTGATGGATGTAAACACACATTTACCGTTTTAAACAGTGTTTGGGCATGTATGTTTTGATTAATATGCTAGGTAGTTTGGTTACAAATGTTAATTTCATGATCACTGTATCAAAAAGTGAGTTTGGTACCAAAATGAGAGCCTTGCTTAAAAGAAATGATGGGAGGGACTCTTTATTTTGGAGTTCAACCAATTAGTTAGTATGCATAAGAAATGCTAATCATGATAAAAGACTCCATTGTTTGTTGGAAGTGAATGAATTCATGGTATAGATGGTTCATGGACATTCTTTTTCACAATGAATATAGTTGTTAATAAGGACATAAAAGATAATTTGATGGTCATTTCGTGAAAAATAGTCCTTGTAGCAAAAAGAGGAGCCTGATTAGCTTATGGTGATTAGAAAGTCTCATTATTTCGGAATTAAACAACTTAACATTGGAATGAAATGAAAACAAAGATGAATGACTCCTTTGGTTGATGGATGTAAACACATTTACCGTTTTAATAGTGTTTGGGCATGTATGTTTTGATTAATATGCTAGGTAGTTTGGCTACAAATGTTAATTTCATGATCACTGTATCAAAAAGTGAGTTTGGTACCAAAATGAGAGCCTTGCTTAAAAGAAATGATGGGAGGGACTCTTTATTTTGGAATTCAACCAATTAGTATGCATAAGAAATGCTAATCATGATAAAAGACTCCATTGTTTGTTGGAAGTGAATGAATTCATGGTATAGATGGTTCATGGACATTGTTTTGACAATGAATATAGTTGTTAATAAGGACATAAAGGATAATTTGATGGTCATTTCGTGAAAAATAGTCCTTGTAGCAAAAAGAGGAGCCTGATTAGCTTATGGTGATTAGAAAGTCTCATTATTTCGGAATTAAACAACTTAACATTGGAATGAATTGAAAACAAAGATGAATGACTCCTTTGGTTGATGGATGTAAACACATTTACCGTTTTAATAGTGTTTGGGCATGTATGTTTTTTGATTAATATGCTAGGTAGTTTGGCTACAAATATTAATTTCATGATCACTGTATCAAAAAGTGAGTTTGGTACCAAAATGAGAGCCTTGCTTAAAAGAAATGATGGGAGGGACTCTTTATTTTGCAATTCAACCAATTAGTATGCATAAGAAATTCTAATCATGATAAAACACTTCATTGTTTGTTGGAAGTGAATGAATTCATGGTATAGATGGTTTATGGACATTCTTTTCACAATGAATATAGTTGTTAATAAGGACACAAAAGATAATTTGATGGTCATTTCATGAAAAATTGTCCTCGTAGCAAAAAAGAGGAGCCTGACTTGGTTTATGAGGTGATTAGAAAGTCTCTATTATTTCGGAATTCAACACCTTAACATTAGAATGAAATGAAAACAAAGATGAATGACTCCTTTGGTTGATGGATGTAAACACATTTACCGTTTTAACAGTGTTTGGGCATCTATGTTTTGATTAATATGCTAGGTAGTTTGGTTACAAATGTTAATTTCATGATCACTGTATCAAAAAGTGAGTTTGGTACCAAAATGAGAGCCTTGCTTAAAAGAAATGATGGGAGGGACTCTTTATTTTGGAGTTCAACCAATTAGTATGCATAAGAAATGCTAATCATGATAAAAGACTCCATTGTTTGTTGGAAGTGAATGAATTCATGGTATAAATGGTTTATGGACATTCTTTTCACAATGAATATAGTTGTTAATAAGGACATAAAGGATAATTTGATGGTCATTTCGTGAAAAATAGTCCTTGTAGCAAAAAGAGGAGCCTGATTAGCTTATGGTGATTAGAAAGTCTCATTATTTCGGAATTAAACAACTTAACATTAGAATGAATTGAAAACAAAGATGAATGACTCCTTTGGTTGATGGATGTAAACACATTTACCGTTTTAATAGTGTTTGGGCATGTATGTTTTTTTAATATGCTAGGTAGTTTGGCTTACAAATGTTAATTTCATGATCACTGTATCAAAAAAAGTGAGTTTGGTACCAAAATGAGAGCCTTGCTTAAAAGAAATGATGGGAGGGACTCTTTATTTTGGAGTTCAACCAATTAGTATGCATAAGAAATGCTAATCATGATAAAAGACTCCATTGTTTGTTGGAAGTGAATGAATTCATGGTATAAATGGTTCATGGACATTCTTTTCACAATGAATATAGTTGTTAATAAGGACATAAAAGATAATTTGATGGTCATTTCGTGAAAAATAGTCCTTGTAGCAAAAAGAGGAGCCTGATTAGCTTATGGTGATTAGAAAGTCTCATTATTTCGGAATTAAACAACTTAACATTGGAATGAATTGAAAACAAAGATGAATGACTCCTTTGGTTGATGGATGTAAACACATTTACCGTTTTAATAGTGTTTGGGCATGTATGTTTTGATTAATATGCTAGGTAGTTTTTGGTTACAAATATTAATTTCATGATCACTGTATCAAAAAGTGAGTTTGGTACCAAAATGAGAGCCTTGGTTAAAAGAAACGATGGGAGGGACTCTTTATTTTGCAATTCAACCAATTAGTATGCATAAGAAATGCTAATCATGATAAAAAGACTCCATTGTTTGTTGGAAGTGAATGAATTCATGGTATAAATGGGTTTATGGACATTCTTTTCACAATGAATATAGTTGTTAATAAGGACATAAAGGATAATTTGATGGTCATTTCGTGAAAAATAGTCCTTGTAGCAAAAAAAGAGGAGCCTGATTAGCTTATGGTGTGATTAGAAAGTCTCATTATTTCGGAATTAAACAACTTAACATTGGAATGAATTGAAAACAAAGATGAATGACTCCTTTGGGTTGATGGATGTAAACACATTTACCGTTTTAAATAGTGTTTGGGCATGTATGTTTTGATTAATATGCTAGGTAGTTTGGCTACAAATGTTAATTTCATGATCACTGTATCAAAAAGTGAGTTTGGTACCAAAATGAGAGCCTTGCTTAAAAGAAATGATGGGAGGGACTCTTTATTTTGGAGTTCAACCAATTAGTATGCATAAGAAATTCTAATCATGATAAAAGACTCCATTGTTTGTTGGAAGTGAATGAATTCATGGTATAGATGGTTTATGGACATTCTTTTCACAATGAATATAGTTGTTAATAAGGACACAAAAGATAATTTGATGGTCATTTCATGAAAAATTGTCCTCGTAGCAAAAAGAGGAGCCTGACTTGGTTGAGGTGATTAGAAAGTCTTATTATTTAGGAATTCAACACCTTAACATTAGAATGAAATGAAAACAAAGATGAATGACTCCTTTGGTTGATGGATGTAAACACATTTACCGTTTTAACAGTGTTTGGGCATCTATGTTTTGATTAATATGCTAGGTAGTTTGGTTACAAATGTTAATTTCATGATCACTGTATCAAAAAGTGAGTTTGGTACCAAAATGAGAGCCTTGCTTAAAAGAAAATGATGGGAGGGACTCTTTATTTTGGAGTTCAACCAATTAGTATGCATAAGAAATGCTAATCATGATAAAAGACTCCATTGTTTGTTGGAAGTGAATGAATTCATGGTATAGATGGTTTATGGACATTCTTTTCACAATGAATATAGTTGTTAATAAGGACATAAAGGATAATTTGATGGTCATTTCGTGAAAAATAGTCCTTGTAGCAAAAAGAGGAGCCTGATTAGCTTATGGTGATTAGAAAGTCTCATTATTTCGGAATTAAACAACTTAACATTGGAATGAATTGAAAACAAAGATGAATGACTCCTTTTGGTTGATGGATGTAAACACATTTACCGTTTTAACAGTGTTTGGGCATCTATGTTTTGATTAATATGCTAGGTAGTTTGGTTACAAATGTTAATTTCATGATCACTGTATCAAAAAGTGAGTTTGGTACCAAAATGAGAGCCTTGCTTAAAAGAAATGATGGGAGGGACTCTTTATTTTGGAGTTCAACCAATTAGTATGCATAAGAAATGCTAATCATGATAAAAGACTCCATTGTTTGTTGGAAGTGAATGAATTCATGGTATAGATGGTTCATGGACATTCTTTTGACAATGAATATAGTTGTTAATAAGGACATAAAGGATAATTTGATGGTCATTTCGTGAAAAATAGTCCTTGTAGCAAAAAGAGGAGCCTGATTAGCTTATGGTGATTAGAAAGTCTCATTATTTCGGAATTAAACAACTTAACATTGGAATGAATTGAAAACAAAAAGATGAATGACTCCTTTGGTTGATGGATGTAAACACATTTACCGTTTTAACAGTGTTTGGGCATGTATGTTTTGATTAATATGCTAGGTAGTTTGGCTACAAATATTAATTTCATGATCACTGTATCAAAAAGTGAGTTTGGTACCAAAATGAGAGCCTTGCTTAAAAGAAATGATGGGAGGGACTCTTTATTTTGGAATTCAACCAATTAGTATGCATAAGAAATGCTAATCATGATAAAAGACTCCATTGTTTGTTGGAAGTGAATGAATTCATGGTATAGATGGTTGATGGACATTCTTTTTGACAATGAATATAGTTGTTAATAAGGACATAAAGGATAATTTGATGGTCATTTCGTGAAAAATAGTCCTTGTAGCAAAAAGAGGAGCCTGATTAGCTTATGGTGATTAGAAAGTCTCATTATTTCGGAATTAAACAACTTAACATTGGAATGAATTGAAAACAAAGATGAATGACTCCTTTGGTTGATGGATGTAAACACATTTACCGTTTTAATAGTGTTTGGGCATGTATGTTTTGATTAATATGCTAGGTAGTTTGGTTACAAATGTTAATTTCATGATCACTGTATCAAAAAGTGAGTTTGGTACCAAAATGAGAGCCTTGCTTAAAAGAAATGATGGGAGGGACTCTTTATTTTGCAATTCAACCAATTAGTATGCATAAGAAATTCTAATCATGATAAAAGACTTCATTGTTTGTTGGAAGTGAATGAATTCATGGTATAGATGGTTTATGGACATTCTTTTCACAATGAATATAGTTGTTAATAAGGACATAAAGGATAATTTGATGGTCATTTCGTGAAAAATAGTCCTTGTAGCAAAAAGAGGAGCCTGATTAGCTTATGGTGATTAGAAAGTCTCATTATTTCGGAATTAAACAACTTAACATTGGAATGAATTGAAAACAAAGATGAATGACTCCTTTGGTTGATGGATGTAAACACATTTACCGTTTTAACAGTGTTTGGGCATGTATGTTTTGATTAATATGCTAGGTAGTTTGGCTACAAATGTTAATTTCATGATCACTGTATCAAAAAGTGAGTTTGGTACCAAAATGAGAGCCTTGCTTAAAAGAAATGATGATGGGGGGACTCTTTATTTTGGAGTTTCAACCAATTAGTATGCATAAGAAATGCTAATCATGATAAAAGACTCCATTGTTTGTTGGAAGTGAATGAATTCATGGTATAGATGGTTCATGGACATTCTTTTGACAATGAATATAGTTGTTAATAAGGACATAAAGGATAATTTGATGGTCATTTCGTGAAAAATAGTCCTTGTAGCAAAAAGAGGAGCCTGATTAGCTTATGGTGATTAGAAAGTCTCATTATTTCGGAATTAAACAACTTAACATTGGAATGAATTGAAAACAAAGATGAATGACTCCTTTGGTTGATGGATGTAAACACATTTACCGTTTTAACAGTGTTTGGGCATGTATGTTTTGATTAATATGCTAGGTAGTTTGGTTACAACAAATATTAATTTCATGATCACTGTATCAAAAAGTGAGTTTGGTACCAAAATGAGAGCCTTGCTTAAAAGAAATGATGGGAGGGACTCTTTATTTTGGAGTTCAACCAATTAGTATGCATAAGAAATGCTAATCATGATAAAAGACTCCATTGTTTGTTGGAAGTGAATGAATTCATGGTATAGATGGTTTATGGACATTCTTTTCACAATGAATATAGTTGTTAATAAGGACATAAAGGATAATTTGATGGTCATTTCGTGAAAAATAGTCCTTGTAGCAAAAAGAGGAGCCTGATTAGCTTATGGTGATTAGAAAGTCTCATTATTTCGGAATTAAACAACTTAACATTGGAATGAATTGAAAACAAAGATGAATGACTCCTTTGGTTGATGGATGTATGTAAACATTTACCGTTTTTAACAGTGTTTGGGCATCTATGTTTTGATTAATATGCTAGGTAGTTTTTGGTACAAATGTTAATTTCATGATCACTGTATCAAAAAGTGAGTTTGGTACCAAAATGAGAGCCTTGCTTAAAAGAAATGATGGGAGGGACTCTTTATTTTGGAATTCAACCAATTAGTATGCATAAGAAATGCTAATCATGATAAAAGACTCCATTGTTTGTTGGAAGTGAATGAATTCATGGTATAGATGGTTCATGGACATTCTTTTGACAATGAATATAGTTGTTAATAAGGACATAAAGGATAATTTGATGGTCATTTCGTGAAAAATAGTCCTTGTAGCAAAAAGAGGAGCCTGATTAGCTTATGGTGATCAGAAAGTCTCATTATTTCGGAATTAAACAACTTAACATTGGAATGAATTGAAAACAAAGATGAATGACTCCTTTGGTTGATGGATGTAAACACATTTACCGTATTAATAGTGTTTGGGCATGTATGTTTTGATTAATATGCTAGGTAGTTTGGGTACAAATATTAAATTCATGATCACTGTATCAAAAAGTGAGTTTGGTACCAAAATGAGAGCCTTGCTTAAAAGAAACGATGGGAGGGACTCTTTATTTTGGAATTCAACCAATTAGTATGCATAAGAAATGCTAATCATGATAAAAGACTCCATTGTTTGTTGGAAGTGAATGAATTCATGGTATAGATGGTTTATGGACATTCTTTTCACAATGAATATAGTTGTTAAATAGGACATAAAGGATAATTTGATGGTCATTTCGTGAAAAATATAGTCCTTGTAGCAAAAAGAGGAGCCTGATTAGCTTATGGTGATTAGAAAGTCTCATTATTTCGGAATTAAACAACTTAACATTGGAATGAAATGAAAACAAAGATGAATGACTCCTTTGGTTGATGGATGTAAACACATTTACCGTTTTAATAGTGTTTGGGCATGTATGTTTTTTTATTATGCTAGGTAGTTTGGCTACAAATATGAATTTCATGATCACTGTATCAAAAAGTGAGTTTGGTACCAAAATGAGAGCCTTGCTTAAAAGAAATGATGGGAGGGACTCTTTATTTTGGAATTCAACCAATTAGTATGCATAAGAAATGCTAATCATGATAAAAGACTCCATTGTTTGTTGGAAGTGAATGAATTCATGGTATAGATGGTTTATGGACATTCTTTTTTGACAATGAATATAGTTGTTAATAAGGACATAAAGGATAATTTGATGGTCATTTCGTGAAAAAAAAAGTCCTTGTAGCAAAAAGAGGAGCCTGATTAGCTTATGGTGATTAGAAAGTCTCATTATTTCGGAATTAAACAACTTAACATTCGAATGAATTGAAAAAAAAGATGAATGACTCCTTTGGTTGATGGATGTAAACACATTTACCGTTTTAACAGTGTTTGGGCATGTATGTTTTGATTAATATGCTAGGTAGTTTGGTTACAAATGTTAATTTCATGATCACTGTATCAAAAAGTGAGTTTGGTACCAAAATGAGAGCCTTGCTTAAAAGAAATGATGGGAGGGACTCTTTATTTTGGAGTTCAACCAATTAGTATGCATAAGAAATTCTAATCATGATAAAAGACTCCATTGTTTGTTGGAAGTGAATGAATTCATGGTATAGATGGTTTATGGACATTCTTTTCACAATGAATATAGTTGTTAATAAGGACATAAAGGATAATTTGATGGTCATTTCGTGAAAAATAGTCCTTGTAGCAAAAAGAGGAGCCTGATTAGCTTATGGTGATTAGAAAGTCTCATTATTTCGGAATTAAAAACTTAACATTGGAATGAAATGAAAACAAAGATGAATGACTCCTTTGGTTGATGGATGTAAAACACATTTACCGTTTTTTACAGTGTTTGGGCATGTATGTTTTGATTAATATGCTAGGTAGTTTGGTTACAAAATTTAAATTTCATGATCACTGTATCAAAAAAAGTGAGTTTGGTACCAAAATGAGAGCCTTGCTTAAAAGAAATGATGGGAGGGACTCTTTATTTTGCAATTCAACCAATTAGTATGCATAAGAAATTCTAATCATGATAAAAGACTTCATTGTTTGTTGGAAGTGAATGAATTCATGGTATAGATGGTTTTATGGACATTCTTTTCACAATGAATATAGTTGTTAATAAGGACATAAAGGATAATTTGATGGTCATTTCGTGAAAAATAGTCCTTGTAGCAAAAAGAGGAGCCTGATTAGCTTATGGTGATTAGAAAGTCTCATTATTTCGGAATTAAAACAACTTAACATTGGAATGAATTGAAAACAAAGATGAATGAATGACTCCTTTGGTTGATGGATGTAAACACATTTACCGTTTTAATAGTGTTTTTGGGCATGTATGTTTTGATTAATATGCTAGGTAGTTTGGCTACAAATGTTAATTTCATGATCACTGTATCAAAAAGTGAGTTTGGTACCAAAATGAGAGCCTTGCTTAAAAGAAATGATGGGAGGGACTCTTTATTTTGCAATTCAACCAATTAGTATGTATGCATAAGAAATTCTAATCATGATAAAAGACTCCATTGTTTGTTGGAAGTGAATGAATTCATGGTATAGATGGTTTATGGACATTCTTTTTTGACAATGAATATAGTTGTTAATAAGGACATAAAGGATAATTTGATGGTCATTTCGTGAAAAAATAGTCCTTGTAGCAAAAAGAGGAGGAGCTGATTAGCTTATGGTGATTAGAAAGTCTCATTATTTCGGAATTAAACAACTTAACATTGGAATGAATTGAAAACAAAGATGAATGACTCCTTTGGTTGATGGATGTAAACACATTTACCGTTTTAATAGTGTTTTTTGGGCATGTATGTTTTGATTAATATGCTAGGTAGTTTGGTTACAAATGTTAATTTCATGATCACTGTATCAAAAAAAGTGAGTTTGGTACCAAAATGAGAGCCTTGCTTAAAAGAAATGATGGGAGGGACTCTTTATTTTGGAATTCAACCAATTAGTATGCATAAGAAATGCTAATCATGATAAAAGACTCCATTGTTTGTTGGAAGTGAATGAATTCATGGTATAGATGGTTTATGGACATTCTTTTCACAATGAATATATAGTTGTTAATAAGGACATAAAAGGATAATTTTTGATGGTCATTTCGTGAAAAAAATTGTCCTTGTAGCAAAAAGAGGAGCCTGATTAGCTTATGGTGATTAGAAAGTCTCATTATTTCGGAATTAAACAACTTAACATTGGAATGAATTGAAAACAAAGATGAATGACTCCTTTGGTTGATGGATGTAAACACATTTACCGTTTTAAATAGTGTTTGGGCATGTATGTTTTTGATTAATATGCTAGGTAGTTTGGTTACAAATATTAATTTCATGATCACTGTATCAAAAAGTGAGTTTGGTACCAAAATGAGAGCCTTGCTTAAAAGAAATGATGGGAGGACTCTCTTTATTTTGCAATTCAACCAATTAGTATGCATAAGAAATGCTAATCATGATAAAAGACTCCATTGTTTGTTGGAAGTGAAATGAATTCATGGTATAAATGGTTTATGGACATTCTTTTTCACAATGAATATAGTTGTTAATAAGGACACAAAAGGATAATTTGATGGTCATTTCGTGAAAAAAAATAGTCCTTGTAGCAAAAAGAGGAGCCTGATTAGCTTTATGGTGATTAGAAAGTCTCATTATTTCGGAATTAAACAACTTAACATTGGAATGAATTGAAAACAAAGATGAATGACTCCTTTTGGTTGATGGATGTAAACACATTTTACCGTTTTAATAGTGTTTGGGCATGTATGTTTTGATTAATATGCTAGGCTAGGTAGTTTGGTTACAAATATTAAATTCATGATCACTGTATCAAAAAGTGAGTTTGGTACCAAAATGAGAGCCTTGCTTAAAAAGAAATGATGGGAGGGACTCTTTATTTTGCAATTCAACCAATTAGTATGCATAAGAAATGCTAATCATGATAAAAGACTCCATTGTTTGTTGGAAGTGAATGAATTCATGGTATAGATGGTTTTATGGACATTCTTTTGACACAATGAATATAGTTGTTAATAAGACACATAAAGGATAATTTGATGGTCATTTCGTGAAAAAATAGTCCTTGTAGCAAAAAAGAGGAGCCTGATTAGCTTATGGTGATTAGAAAGTCTCATTATTTCGGAATTAAACAACTTAACATTGGAATGAATTGAAAACAAAGATGAATGACTCCTTTGGTTGATGGATGTAAACACATTTACCGTTTTAAATAGTGTTTGGGCATGTATGTTTTGATTAATATGCTAGGTAGTTTTGGTTACAAATGTTAATTTCATGATCACTGTATCAAAAAGTGAGTTTGGTACCAAAAATGAGAGCCTTGCTTAAAAGAAATGATGGGAGGGACTCTTTATTTTGGAATTCAACCAATTAGTATGCATAAGAAATGCTAATCATGATAAAAGACTCTCATTGTTTGTTGGAAGTGAATGAATTCATGGTATAGATGGTTTATGGACATTCTTTTTTCACAATGAATATAGTTGTTAATAAGGACATAAAGGATAATTTGATGGTCATTTCGTGAAAAAAATAGTCCTTGTAGCAAAAAGAGGAGCCTGATTAGCTTGATGGTGATTAGAAAGTCTCATTATTTCGGAATTAAAACAACTTAACATTGGAATGAATTGAAAACAAAGATGAATGACTCCTTTGGTTGATGGATGTATGTAAACATTTACCGTTTTTTTTAATAGTGGTTGGGCATGTATGTTTTGATTAATATGCTAGGTAGTTTGGCTACAAATATTAATTTCATGATCACTGTATCAAAAAGTGAGTTTGGTACCAAAATGAGAGCCTTGCTTAAAAGAAATGATGGGAGGGACTCTTTATTTTGCAATTCAACCAATTAGTATGCATAAGAAATTCTAATCATGATAAAAGACTTCATTGTTTGTTGGAAGTGAATGAATTCATGGTATAGATGGTTTATGGACATTCTTTTCACAATGAATATAGTTGTTAATAAGGACATAAAGGATAATTTGATGGTCATTTCGTGAAAAAAATAGTCCTTGTAGCAAAAAGAGGAGCCTGATTAGCTTATGGTGATTAGAAAGTCTCATTATTTCGGAATTAAACAACTTAACATTGGAATGAATTGAAAACAAAGATGAATGACTCCTTTGGTTGATGGATGTAAACACATTTACCGTTTTAATAGTGTGTTTGGGCATGTATGTTTTGATTATATGCTAGGTAGTTTGGTTACAAATATTAATTTCATGATCACTGTATCAAAAAGTGAGTTTGGTACCAAAATGAGAGCCTGGCTTAAAAGAAATGATGGGAGGGACTCTTTATTTTGCAATTCAACCAATTAGTATGCATAAGAAATGCTAATCATGATAAAAACTCACTCCATTGTTTTTGTTGGAAGTGAATGAATTCATGGTATAGATGGTTTATGGACATTCTTTTCACAATGAATATAGTTGTTAATAAGGACATAAAGGATAATTTGATGGTCATTTCGTGAAAAAATAGTCCTTGTAGCAAAAAGAGGAGCCTGATTAGCTTATGGTGATTAGAAAGTCTCATTATTTCGGAATTAAACAACTTAACATTTGGAATGAATTGAAAACAAAGATGAATGACTCCTTTGGTTGATGGATGTAAACACATTTACCGTTTTAAAACAGTGTTTGGGCATGTATGTTTTGATTAATATGCTAGGTAGTTTGGGTACACAAATATTAATTTCATGATCACTGTATCAAAAAAGTGTGAGTTTGGTACCAAAATGAGAGCCTTGCTTAAAAGAAATGATGGGAGGGACTCTTTATTTTGCAATTCAACCAATTAGTATGCATAAGAAATTCTAATCATGATAAAAGACTCCATTGTTTGTTGGAAGTGAATGAATTCATGGTATAGATGGTTTATGGACATTCTTTTTCACAATGAATATAGTTGTTAATAAGGACATAAAGGATAATTTGATGGTCATTTCGTGAAAAATAGTCCTTGTAGCAAAAAGAGGAGCCTGATTAGATTAGCTTATGGTGATTAGAAAGTCTCATTATTTCGGAATTAAACAACTTAACATTGGAATGAATTGAAAACAAAGATGAATGACTCCTTTGGGTTGATGGATGTAAACACATTTACCGTTTTAAACAGTGTTTGGGCATGTATGTTTTGATTAATATGCTAGGTAGTTTGGTTACAAATGTTAATTTCATGATCACTGTATCAAAAAAGTGAGTTTGGTACCAAAATGAGAGCCTTGCTTAAAAGAAATGATGGGAGGGACTCTTTATTTTGGAGTTCAACCAATTAGTATGCATAAGAAATGCTAATCATGATAAAAGACTCCATTGTTTGTTGGAAGTGAATGAATTCATGGTATATAGATGGTTTATGGACATTCTTTTGACAATGAATATAGTTGTTAATAAGGACATAAAGGATAATTTGATGGTCATTTCGTGAAAAATAGTCCTTGTAGCAAAAAGAGGAGCCTGATTAGCTTATGGTGATCAGAAAGTCTCATTATTTCGGAATTAAACAACAACTTAACATTGGAATGAATTGAAAACAAAAGATGAATGACTCCTTTGGTTGATGGATGTAAACACATTTACCGTATTAATAGTGTTTGGGCATGTATGTTTTGATTAATATGCTAGGTAGTTTGGCTACAAATATTAATTTCATGATCACTGTATCAAAAAGTGAGTTTGGTACCAAAATGAGAGCCTTGCTTAAAAGAAATGATGGGAGGGACTCTTTATTTTCGAATTCAACCAATTAGTATGCATAAGAAATGCTAATCATGATAAAAGACTCCATTGTTTGTTGGAAGTGAATGAATTCATGGTATAGATGGTTCATGGACATTCTTTTCACAATGAATATAGTTGTTAATAAGGACATAAAGGATAATTTGATGGTCATTTCGTGAAAAATAGTCCTTGTAGCAAAAAGAGGAGCCTGATTAGCTTATGGTGATTAGAAAGTCTCATTATTTCGGAATTAAACAACTTAACATTGGAATGAATTGAAAACAAAGATGAATGACTCCTTTGGTTGATGGATGTAAACACATTTACCGTTTTAATAGTGTTTGGGCATGTATGTTTTTTTAATATGCTAGGTAGTTTGGCTACAAATATTAATTTCATGATCACTGTATCAAAAAGTGAGTTTGGTACCAAAATGAGAGCCTTGCTTAAAAGAAATGATGGGGGACTCTTTATTTTGGAATTCAACCAATTAGTATGCATAAGAAATGCTAATCATGATAAAACACTTCATTGTTTGTTGGAAGTGAATGAATTCATGGTATAGATGGTTTATGGACATTCTTTTCACAATGAATATAGTTGTTAATAAGGACATAAAGGATAATTTGATGGTCATTTCGTGAAAAATAGTCCTTGTAGCAAAAAGAGGAGCCTGATTAGCTTATGGTGATTAGAAAGTCTCATTATTTCGGAATTAAACAACTTAACATTGGAATGAATTGAAAACAAAGATGAATGACTCCTTTGGTTGATGGATGTAAACACATTTACCGTTTTAATAGTGTTTGGGCATGTATGTTTTGATTAATATGCTAGGTAGTTTGGCTACAAATATTAATTTCATGATCACTGTATCAAAAAAAAAGTTTGGTACCAAAATGAGAGCCTTGCTTAAAAGAAATGATGGGAGGGACTCTTTATTTTGCAATTCAACCAATTAGTATGCATAAGAAATTCTAATCATGATAAAAGACTCCATTGTTTGTTGGAAGTGAATGAATTCATGGTATAGATGGTTTATGGACATTCTTTTTCACAATGAATATAGTTGTTAATAAGGACATAAAGGATAATTTGATGGTCATTTCGTGAAAAATAGTCCTTGTAGCAAAAAGAGGAGCCTGATTAGCTTATGGTGATTAGAAAGTCTCATTATTTCGGAATTAAACAACTTAACATTGGAATGAATGAAAAACAAAGATGAATGACTCCTTTGGTTGATGGATGTAAACACACATTTACCGTTTTAAACAGTGTTTGGGCATGTATGTTTTGATTAATATGCTAGGTAGTTTGGTTACAAATGTTAATTTCATGATCACTGTATCAAAAAGTGAGTTTGGTACCAAAATGAGAGCCTTGCTTAAAAGAAATGATGGGAGGGACTCTTTATTTTGCAATTCAACCAATTAGTAGGCATAAGAAATTCTAATCATGATAAAACGACTTCATTGTTTGTTGGAAGTGAATGAATTCATGGTATAGATGGTTCATGGACATTCTTTTGACAATGAATATAGTTTTAATAAGGACATAAAGGATAATTTGATGGTCATTTCGTGAAAAAAAAATAGTCCTTGTAGCAAAAAGAGGAGCCTGATTAGCTTATGGTGATTAGAAAGTCTCATTATTTCGGAATTAAACAACTTAACATTGGAATGAATTGAAAACAAAGATGAATGACTCCTTTGGTTGATGGATGTAAACACATTTACCGTTTTAATAGTGTTTGGGCATGTATGTTTTGATTAATATGCTAGGTAGTTTGGTTACAAATGTTAATTTCATGATCACTGTATCAAAAAGTGAGTTTGGTACCAAAATGAGAGCCTTGCTTAAAAGAAATGATGGGAGGGACTCTTTATTTTGCAATTCAACCAATTAGTATGCATAAGAAATTCTAATCATGATAAAAAGACTTCCATTGTTTGTTGGAAGTGAATGAATTCATGGTATAGATGGTTTATGGACATTCTTTTCACAATGAATATAGTTGTTAATAAGGAAGGACATAAAGGATAATTTGATGGTCATTTCGTGAAAAATAGTCCTTGTAGCAAAAAGAGGAGCCTGATTAGCTTATGGTGATTAGAAAGTCTCATTATTTCGGAATTAAACAACTTAACATTGGAATGAATTGAAAAAAGATGAATGAATCCTTTGGTTGATGGATGTAAATACATTTACCGTTTTAATAGTGTTTGGGCATGTATGTTTTGATTAATATGCTAGGTAGTTTGGCTACAAAATATTAATTTCATGATCACTGTATCAAAAAGTGAGTTTTTGGTACCAAAATGAGAGCCTTGCTTAAAAGAAAATGATGGGAGGGACTCTTTATTTTGCAATTCAACCAATTAGTATGCATAAGAAATGCTAATCATGATAAAAACACTCATTGTTTGTTGGAAGTGAATGAATTCATGGTATAGATGGTTTATGGACATTCTTTTCACAATGAATATAGTTGTTAATAAGGACATAAAGGATAATTTGATGGTCATTTCGTGAAAAATAGTCCTTGTAGCAAAAAGAGGAGCCTGATTAGCTTATGGTGATTAGAAAGTCTCATTATTTCGGAATTAAACAACTTAACATTGGAATGAATTGAAAACAAAGATGAATGACTCCTTTGGTTGATGGATGTAAAACACATTTACCGTTTTAATAGTGTTTTTGGGCATGTATGTTTTGATTAATATGCTAGGTAGTTTGGCTACAAATATTAATTTCATGATCACTGTATCAAAAAGTGAGTTTGGTACCAAAATGAGAGCCTTGCTTAAAAGAAATGATGGGAGGGACTCTTTATTTTGCAATTCAACCAATTAGTATGCATAAGAAATTCTAATCATGATAAAAGACTTCATTGTTTGTTGGAAGTGAATGAATTCATGGTATAGATGGTTTATGGACATTCTTTTCACAATGAATATAGTTGTTAATAAGGACATAAAGGATAATTTGATGGTCATTTCGTGAAAAATAGTCCTTGTAGCAAAAAGAGGAGCCTGATTAGCTTATGGTGATTAGAAAGTCTCATTATTTCGGAATTAAACAACTTAACATTGGAATGAATTGAAAACAAAGATGAATGACTCCTTTGGGTGATGGATGTAAACACATTTTTACCGTTTTAAACAGTGTTTGGGCATCTATGTTTTGATTAATATGCTAGGTAGTTTGGTTACAAATGTTAATTTCATGATCACTGTATCAAAAAGTGAGTTTGGTACCAAAATGAGAGCCTTGCTTAAAAGAAATGATGGGAGGGACTCTTTATTTTGGAGTTCAAACCAATTAGTATGCATAAGAAATGCTAATCATGATAAAAAGACTCCATTGTTTGTTGGAAGTGAATGAATTCATGGTATAGATGGTTTATGGACATTCTTTTCACAATGAATATAGTTGTTAATAAGGACATAAAGGATAATTTTGATGGTCATTTCGTGAAAAAATAGTCCTTGTAGCAAAAAGAGGAGCCTGATTAGCTTATGGTGATTAGAAAGTCTCATTATTTCGGAATTAAACAACTTAACATTGGAAATGAATTGAAAACAAAGATGAATGACTCCTTTGGTTGATGGATGTAAACACATTTACCGTTTTAATAATAGTGTTTGGGCATGTATGTTTTGATTAATATGCTAGGTAGTTTGGCTACAAATATTAATTTCATGATCACTGTATCAAAAAGTGAGTTTGGTACCAAAATGAGAGCCTTGCTTAAAAGAAATGATGGGAGGGACTCTTTATTTTGCAATTCAACCAATTAGTATGCATAAGAAATTCTAATCATGATAAAAGACTTCATTGTTTGTTGGAAGTGAATGAATTCATGGTATAGATGGTTTATGGACATTCTTTTCACAATGAATATAGTTGTTAATAAGGACATAAAGGATAATTTGATGGTCATTTCGTGAAAAATAGTCCTTGTAGCAAAAAGAGGAGCCTGATTAGCTTATGGTGATTAGAAAGTCTCATTATTTCGGAATTAAACAACTTAACATTGGAATGAATTGAAAAAAACAAAGATGAATGACTCCTTTGGTTGATGGATGTAAACACATTTACCGTTTTAATAGTGTTTGGGCATGTATGTTTTGATTAATATGCTAGGTAGTTTGGCTACAAATATTAATTTCATGATCACTGTATCAAAAAGTGAGTTTGGTACCAAAATGAGAGCCTTGCTTAAAAGAAACTGATGGGAGGGACTCTTTATTTTGCAATTCAACCAATTAGTATGCATAAGAAATTCTAATCATGATAAAAGACTTCATTGTTTGTTGGAAGTGAATGAATTCATGGTATAGATGGTTTATGGACATTCTTTTCACAATGAATATAGTTGTTAATAAGGACATAAAGGATAATTTGATGGTCATTTCGTGAAAAATAGTCCTTGTAGCAAAAAGAGGAGCCTGATTAGCTTATGGTGATTAGAAAGTCTCATTATTTCGGAATTAAACAACTTAACATTGGAATGAATTGAAAACAAAGATGAATGACTCCTTTGGTGGTTGATGGATGTAAACACATTTACCGTTTTAACAGTGTTTGGGGCATCTATGTTTTGATTAATATGCTAGGTAGTTTGGTTACAAATGTTAATTTCATGATCACTGTATCAAAAAGTGAGTTTGGTACCAAAATGAGAGCCTTGCTTAAAAGAAATGATGGGAGGGACTCTTTATTTTGCAATTCAACCAATTAGTATGCATAAGAAATGCTAATCATGATAAAAGACTCCATTGTTTGTTTGGAAGTGAATGAATTCATGGTATAGATGGTTTATGGACATTGGACATTTTTTTCAATGAATATAGTTGTTAATAAGGACATAAAGGATAATTTGATGGTCATTTCGTGAAAAATAGTCCTTGTAGCAAAAAGAGGAGCCTGATTAGCTTATGGTGATTATTAGAAAGTCTCATTATTTCGGAATTAAACAACTTAACATTGGAATGAATTGAAAACAAAGATGAATGACTCCTTTGGTTGATGGATGTAAACACATTTTACCGTTTTAAACAGTGTTTTTGGCATGTATGTTTTGATTAATATGCTAGGTAGTTTGGGTACAAATATTAAATTCATGATCACTGTATCAAAAAGTGAGTTTGGTACCAAAATGAGAGCCTTGGTTAAAAGAAACGATGGGAGGGACTCTTTATTTTGCAATTCAACCAATTAGTATGCATAAGAAATGCTAATCATGATAAAAAGACTCCATTGTTTGTTGGAAGTGAATGAATTCATGGTATAGATGGTTTTATGGACATTCTTTTTCACAATGAATATAGTTGTTTAATAAGGACATAAAGGATAATTTGATGGTCATTTCGTGAAAAATAGTCCTTGTAGCAAAAAGAGGAGCCTGATTAGCTTATGGTGATTAGAAAGTCTCATTATTTCGGAATTAAACAACTTAACATTGGAATGAATTGAAAACAAAGATGAATGACTCCTTTGGTTGATGGATGTAAACACATTTACCGTTTTAATAGTGTTTGGGCATGTATGTTTTGATTAATATGCTAGGTAGTTTGGGCTTACAAATATTAATTTCATGATCACTGTATCAAAAAGTGAGTTTGGTACCAAAATGAGAGCCTTGCTTAAAAGAAATGATGGGAGGGGGACTCTTTATTTTGCAATTCAACCAATTAGTATGCATAAGAAATTCTAATCATGATAAAAGACTTCATTGTTTGTTGGAAGTGAATGAATTCATGGTATAGATGGTTTATGGACATTCTTTTCACAATGAATATAGTTGTTAATAAGGACATAAAGGATAATTTGATGGTCATTTCGTGAAAAAAAAATAGTCCTTGTAGCAAAAAGAGGAGCCTGATTAGCTTATGGTGATTAGAAAGTCTCATTATTTCGGAATTAAACAACTTAACATTGGAATGAATTGAAAACAAAGATGAATGACTCCTTTGGTTGATGGATGTAAACACATTTACCGTTTTAACAGTGTTTGGGCATCTATGTTTTGATTAATATGCTAGGTAGTTTGGTTACAAATGTTAATTTCATGATCACTGTATCAAAAAGTGAGTTTGGTACCAAAATGAGAGCCTTGCTTAAAAGAAATGATGGGAGGGACTCTTTATTTTGGAATTCAACCAATTAGTATGCATAAGAAATGCTAATCATGATAAAAGACTCCATTGTTTGTTGGAAGTGAATGAATGAATTCATTCATGGTATAGATGGTTTATGGACATTCTTTTTCACACAATGAATATAGTTGTTAATAAGGACATAAAGGATAATTTGATGGTCATTTCGTGAAAAATAGTCCTTGTAGCAAAAAAGAGGAGCCTGATTAGCTTATGGTGTGATTAGAAAGTCTCATTATTTCGGAATTAAAACAACTTAACATTGGAATGAATTGAAAACAAAGATGAATGACTCCTTTTGGTTGATGGATGTAAAAACACATTTACCGTTTTAATAGTGTTTGGGGGCATGTATGTTTTTTGATTAATATGCTAGGTAGTTTGGCTACAAATATTAATTTCATGATCACTGTATCAAAAAAAGTGAGTTTGGTACCAAAAATGAGAGCCTTGCTTAAAAGAAATGATGGGAGGGACTCTTTATTTTGCAATTCAACCAATTAGTATGCATAAGAAATGCTAATCATGATAAAAGACTCCATTGTTTGTTGGAAGTGAATGAATTCATGGTATAGATGGTTTATGGACATTCTTTTCACAATGAATATAGTTGTTAATAAGGACATAAAGGATAATTTGATGGTCATTTCGTGAAAAATAGTCCTTGTAGCAAAAAGAGGAGCCTGATTAGCTTATGGTGATTAGAAAGTCTCATTATTTCGGAATTAAACAACTTAACATTGGAATGAATTGAAAACAAAGATGAATGACTCCTTTGGTTGATGGATGTAAACACATTTACCGTTTTAATAGTGTTTTGGGCATGTATGTTTTGATTAATATGCTAGGTAGTTTGGCTACAAATATTAATTTCATGATCACTGTATCAAAAAGTGAGTTTGGTACCAAAATGAGAGCCTTGCTTAAAAGAAATGATGGGAGGGACTCTTTATTTTGCAATTCAACCAATTAGTATGCATAAGAAATGCTAATCATGATAAAAAAGACTCCATTGTTTGTTGGAAGTGAATGAATTCATGGTATAGATGGTTTATGGACATTCTTTTTGACAATGAATATAGTTGTTAATAAGGACATAAAGGATAATTTGATGGTCATTTCGTGAAAAAATAGTCCTTGTAGCAAAAAGAGGAGCCTGATTAGCTTTGGGTGATTAGAAAGTCTCATTATTTCGGAATTAAACAACTTAACATTGGAATGAAATGAAAAACAAAGATGAATGACTCCTTTGGTTGATGGATGTAAACACATTTACCGTTTTAACAGTGTGTTTGGGCATGTATGTTTTGATTAATATGCTAGGTAGTTTGGGTACAAATGTTAATTTCATGATCACTGTATCAAAAAGTGTGAGTTTGGTACCAAAATGAGAGCCTTGCTTAAAAGAAATGATGGGAGGGACTCTTTATTTTGCAATTCAACCAATTAGTATGCATAAGAAATGCTAATCATGATAAAAAAGACTCCATTGTTTGTTGGAAGTGAATGAATTCATGGTATAGATGGTTTATGGACATTCTTTTGACAATGAATATAGTTGTTAATAAGGACATAAAGGATAATTTGATGGTCATTTCGTGAAAAAAAATAGTCCTTGTAGCAAAAAGAGGAGCCTGATTAGCTTATGGTGATTAGAAAGTCTCATTATTTCGGAATTAAACAACTTAACATTGGAATGAATTGAAAACAAAGATGAGATGAATGACTCCTTTGGTTGATGGATGTAAACACATTTACCGTTTTAACAGTGTTTGGGCATGTATGTTTTGATTTATGCTAGGTAGTTTGGTTACAAATATTAATTTCATGATCACTGTATCAAAAAGTGAGTTTGGTACCAAAATGAGAGCCTTGCTTAAAAGAAATGATGGGAGGGACTCTTTATTTTCGAATTCAACCAATTAGTATGCATAAGAAATGCTAATCATGATAAAAGACTTCATTGTTTGTTGGAAGTGAATGAATTCATGGTATAGATGGTTTATGGACATTCTTTTCACAATGAATATAGTTGTTAATAAGGACATAAAGGATAATTTGATGGTCATTTCGTGAAAAATAGTCCTTGTAGCAAAAAGAGGAGCCTGATTAGCTTATGGTGATTAGAAAGTCTCATTATTTCGGAATTAAACAACTTAACATTGGAATGAATTGAAAACAAAGATGAATGACTCCTTTGGTTGATGGATGTAAACACATTTACCGTTTTAATAGTGTTTGGGCATGTATGTTTTGATTAATATGCTAGGTAGTTTGGCTACAAATATTAATTTCATGATCACTGTATCAAAAAGTGAGTTTGGTACCAAAATGAGAGCCTTGCTTAAAAGAAATGATGGGAGGGACTCTTTATTTTGCAATTCAACCAATTAGTATGCATAAGAAATTCTAATCATGATAAAACACTTCCATTGTTTGTTGGAAGTGAATGAATTCATGGTATAGATGGTTTATGGACATTCTTTTCACAATGAATATAGTTGTTAATAAGGACATAAAGGATAATTTGATGGTCATTTCGTGAAAAATAGTCCTTGTAGCAAAAAGAGGAGCCTGATTAGCTTATGGTGATTAGAAAGTCTCATTATTTCGGAATTAAACAACTTAACATTGGAATGAATTGAAAACAAAGATGAATGACTCCTTTGGTTGATGGATGTAAACACATTTACCGTTTTAACAGTGTTTGGGCATGTATGTTTTGATTAATATGCTAGGTAGTTTGGTTACAACAAATATTAATTTCATGATCACTGTATCAAAAAGTGAGTTTGGTACCAAAATGAGAGCCTTGCTTAAAAGAAATGATGGGAGGGACTCTTTATTTTGCAATTCAACCAATTAGTATGCATAAGAAATGCTAATCATGATAAAAGACTCCATTGTTTGTTGGAAGTGAATGAATTCATGGTATAGATGGTTCATGGACATTCTTTTGACAATCAATATAGTTGTTAATAACAACATAAAGGATAATTTGATGGTCATTTCGTGAAAAATAGTCCTTGTAGCAAAAAGAGGAGCCTGATTAGCTTATGGTGATTAGAAAGTCTCATTATTTCGGAATTAAACAACTTAACATTGGAATGAATTGAAAACAAAGATGAATGACTCCGTTGGTTGATGGATGTAAACACATTTACCATTTTAATAGTGGTTGGGCATGTATGTTTTGATTAATATGCTAGGTAGTTTGACTACAAATATTAATTTCATGATCACTGTATCAAAAAGTGAGTTTGGTACCAAAATGAGAGCCTTGCTTAAAAGAAACGATGGGAGGGACTCTTTATTTTGCAATTCAACTAATTAGTATGCATAAGAAATTCTAATCATGATAAAACACTTCATTGTTTGTCGGAAGTGAATGAATTCATGGTATAAATGGTTTATGGACATTCTTTTCACAATGAATATAGTTGTTAATAAGGACATAAAGGATAATTTGATGGTCATTTCGTGAAAAATAGTCCTTGTAGCAAAAAGAGGAGCCTGATTAGCTTATGGTGATCAGAAAGTCTCATTATTTCGGAATTAAACAACTTAACATTGGAATGAATTGAAAACAAAGATGAATGACTCCTTTGGTTGATGGATGTAAACACATTTACCGTTTTAAAAACAGTGTTTGGGCATGTATGTTTTGATTAATATGCTAGGTAGTTTGGGCTACAAATGTTAATTTCATGATCACTGTATCAAAAAGTGAGTTTGGTACCAAAATGAGAGCCTTGCTTAAAAGAAAAATGATGGGAGGGACTCTTTATTTTGCAATTCAACCAATTAGTATGCATAAGAAATGCTAATCATGATAAAAGACTCCATTGTTTGTTGGAAGTGAATGAATTCATGGTATAGATGGTTCATGGACATTCTTTTCACAATGAATATAGTTGTTAATAAGGACATAAAGGATAATTTGATGGTCATTTCGTGAAAAAAAAGTCCTCCTTGTAGCAAAAAGAGGAGCCTGATTAGCTTTATGGTGATTAGAAAGTCTCATTATTTCGGAATTAAACAACTTAACATTGGAATGAATTGAAAACAAAGATGAATGACTCCTTTGGTTGATGGATGTAAACACATTTACCGTTTTAACAGTGTTTGGGCATGTATGTTTTGATTAATATGCTAGGTAGTTTGGGCTACAAATATTAATTTCATGATCACTGTATCAAAAAGTGAGTTTGGTACCAAAATGAGAGCCTTGCTTAAAAGAAATGATGGGAGGGGACTCTTTATTTTGCAATTCAACCAATTAGTATGCATAAGAAATTCTAATCATGATAAAAGACTTCCATTGTTTGTTGGAAGTGAATGAATTCATGGTATAGATGGTTTATGGACATTCTTTTCACAATGAATATAGTTTGTTAATAAGGACATAAAGGATAATTTGATGGTCATTTCGTGAAAAATAGTCCTTGTAGCAAAAAGAGAGGAGCCTGATTAGCTTATGGTGATTAGAAAGTCTCATTATTTCGGAATTAAACAACTTAACATTGGAATGAATTGAAAACAAAGATGAATGACTCCTTTGGGTGATGGATGTAAACACATTTACCGTTTTAAACAGTGTTTGGGCATCTATGTTTTGATTAATATGTTAGGTAGTTTGGTTACAAATGTTAATTTCATGATCACTGTATCAAAAAAAGTGAGTTTGGTACCAAAATGAGAGCCTTGGTTAAAAGAAACGATGGGAGGGACTCTTTATTTTGCAATTCAACCAATTAGTATGCATAAGAAATGCTAATCATGATAAAAGACTCCATTGTTTGTTGGAAGTGAATGAATTCATGGTATAGATGGTTTATGGACATTCTTTTCACAATGAATATAGTTGTTAATAAGGACATAAAGGATAATTTGATGGTCATTTCGTGAAAAATAGTCCTTGTAGCAAAAAGAGGAGCCTGATTAGTTTATGGTGATTAGAAAGTCTCATTATTTCGGAATTAAACAACTTAACATTGGAATGAATTGAAAACAAAGATGAATGACTCCTTTGGGTGATGGATGTAAACACATTTACCGTTTTAACAGTGTTTGGGCATCTATGTTTTGATTAATATGCTAGGTAGTTTGGTTACAAATGTTAATTTCATGATCACTGTATCAAAAAGTGAGTTTGGTACCAAAATGAGAGCCTTGGTTAAAAGAAACGATGGGAGGGACTCTTTATTTTGCAATTCAACCAATTAGTATGCATAAGAAATGCTAATCATGATAAAAGACTCCATTGTTTGTTGGAAGTTAATGAATTCATGGTATAAATGATTCATGGACATTCTTTTCACAATGAATATAGTTGTTAATACGGACATAAAGGATAATTTGATGGTCATTTCGTGAAAAATAGTCCTTGTAGCAAAAAGAGGAGCCTGATTAGCTTATGGTGATCAGAAAGTCTCATTATTTCGGAATTAAACAACTTAACATTGGAATGAAATGAAAACAAAGATGAATGACTCCTTTGGTTGATGGATGTAAACACATTTACCGTTTTAATAGTGTTTGGGCATGTATGTTTTGATTAATATGCTAGGTAGTTTGGCTACAAATGTTAATTTCATGATCACTGTATCAAAAAGTGAGTTTGGTACCAAAATGAGAGCCTTGCTTAAAAGAAATGATGGGGAGGGACTCTTTATTTTGGAATTCAACCAATTAGTATGCATAAGAAATGCTAATCATGATAAAAGACTCCATTGTTTGTTGGAAGTGAATGAATTCATGGTATAAATGGTTTATGGACATTCTTTTCACAATGAATATAGTTGTTAATAAGGACATAAAGGATAATTTGATGGTCATTTCGTGAAAAATAGTCCTTGTAGCAAAAAGAGGAGCCTGATTAGCTTATGGTGATTAGAAAGTCTCATTATTTCGGAATTAAACAACTTAAACATTGGAATGAATTGAAAACAAAGATGAATGACTCCTTTGGGTTGATGGATGTAAACACATTTTACGTTTTAAATAGTGTTTGGGCATGTATGTTTTTTTGATTAATATGCTAGGTAGTTTGGCTACAAATATTAATTTCATGATCACTGTATCAAAAAGTGAGTTTGGTACCAAAATGAGAGCCTTGCTTAAAAGAAATGATGGGAGGGACTCTTTATTTTGGAATTCAACCAATTAGTATGCATAAGAAATGCTAATCATGATAAAAGACTCCATTGTTTGTTGGAAGTGAATGAATTCATGGTATAGATGGTTTTATGGACATTCTTTTTCACAATGAATATAGTTGTTAATAAGGACACAAAGGATAATTTGATGGTCATTTCGTGAAAAATAGTCCTTGTAGCAAAAGAGAGGAGCCTGATTTGGTTTATGGTGATTAGAAAGTCTCATTATTTAGGAATTAAACACCTTAACATTTAGAATGAAATGAAAACAAAGATGAATGACTCTTTTGGTTGATGGATGTAAACACATTTACCGTTTTAACAGTGTTTGGGCATCTATGTTTTTTTGATTAATATGCTAGGTAGTTTGGTTACAAATGTTAATTTCATGATCACTGTATCAAAAAAGTGAGTTTGGTACCAAAATGAGAGCCTTGCTTAAAAGAAATGATGGGAGGGACTCTCTTTATTTTGGAGAATTCAACCAATTAGTATGCATAAGAAATGCTAATCATGATAAAAGACTCCATTGTTTGTTGGAAGTGAATGAATTCATGGTATATAGATGGTTTATGGACATTGTTTTTTCACAATGAATATAGTTGTTAATAAGGACATAAAAGATAATTTGATGGTCATTTCGTGAAAAATAGTCCTTGTAGCAAAAAGAGGAGCCTGATTAGCTTATGGTGATTAGAAAGTCTCATTATTTCGGAATTAAACAACTTAACATTGGAATGAATTGAAAACAAAGATGAATGACTCCTTTGGTTGATGGATGTAAACACATTTACCGTTTTAATAGTGTTTGGGCATGTATGTTTTGATTATTAATATGCTAGGTAGTTTGGCTACAAATATTAATTTCATGATCACTGTATCAAAAAGTGAGTTTGGTACCAAAATGAGAGCCTTGCTTAAAAGAAATGATGGGAGGGACTCTTTATTTTGCAATTCAACCAATTAGTATGCATAAGAAATTGCTAATCATGATAAAAAAGACTTCATTGTTTGTTGGAAGTGAATGAATTCATGGTATAGATGGTTTATGGACATTCTTTTTCACAATGAATATAGTTGTTAATAAGGACATAAAGGATAATTTGATGGTGGTCATTTCGTGAAAAATAGTCCTTGTAGTAGCAAAAAGAGGAGCCTGATTAGCTTATGGTGATTAGAAAGTCTCATTATTTAGGAATTAAACAACTTAACATTAGAATGAAATGAAAACAAAAGATGAATGACTCCTTTGGTTGATGGATGTAAACACATTTACCGTTTTTTAATAGTGTTTGGGCATGTATGTTTTGATTAATATGCTAGGTAGTTTGGTTACAAATGTTAATTTCATGATCACTGTATCAAAAAGTGAGTTTGGTACCAAAATGAGAGCCTTGCTTAAAAAGAAATGATGGAGAGGGACTCTTTATTTTGGAATTCAACCAATTAGTATGCATAAGAAATGCTAATCATGATAAAAAGACTTCATTGTTTGTTGGAAGTGAATGAATTCATGGTATAGATGGTTTTTATGGACATTCTTTTCACAATGAATATAGTTGTTAATAAAGGACACAAAAAGGATAATTTGATGGTCATTTCATGAAAAAATAGTCCTTGTAGCAAAAAGAGGAGCCTGATTAGCTTGAGGTGATTAGAAAGTCTCATTATTATTTAGGAATTAAACACCTTAACATTAGAATGAAATGAAAACAAAGATGAATGACTCCTTTGGTTGATGGATGATGAAACACATTTACCCGTTTTAATAGTGTTTTGGGCATGTATGTTTTTGATTAAATATGCTAGGTAGTTTGGCTACAAATGTTAATTTCATGATCACTGTATCAAAAAGTGTGTTTGGCACCAAAATGAGAGCCTTGCTTAAAAGAAATGATGGGAGGGACTCTTTATTTTGGAATTCAACCAATTATTAGTATGCATAAGAAATGCTAATCATGATAAAAGACTTCATTGTTTGTTGGAAGTGAATGAATTCATGGTATAGATGGTTCATGGACATTGTTTTCACAATGAATATAGTTTTTAAAAAGCACACAAAGGATAATTTGATGGTCATTTCAACAAAAATAGTCCTTGTAGCAAAAAGAGGACCCTGATTAGCTTGAGGTGATTAGAAAGTCTCATTATTTAGGAATTTAAACAACTTAACATTAGAATGAAATGAAAACAAAGATTAGAATGACCCCTTTGGTAGATGGATGAAAACACATTTAGAGTTTTAATAGTGTTTGTTGCATGTATGTTTTGATTAATATGCTAGGTAGTTTGGCTACAAATGTTAATTTCATGATAATTGTATCGAAAAGTTTCTTTTGAAGCAAAATGAGAGCCTTGCTTAAAAGAAATGATGGGAGGGACTCTTTATTTTGGAATTCAACCAATTAGTATGCATAAGAAATGCTAATCATGATAAAAGACTTCATTGTTTGTTGTTGGAAGTGAATGAGTTCATTATATAGATGATTCATGGACATTGTTTTCACAATGAATATAGTTTTTAAAAAGCACACAAAGGATAATTTCATGGTCATTTCAACAAAAATAGTCCTTGTAGCAAAAAGAGGACCCTGATTAGCTTGAGGTGATTAGAAAGTCTCATTATTTAGGAATTAAACAACTTAACATTAGAATGAAATGAAAACAAAGATGAATGACCCCTTTGGTAGATGGATGAAAACACATTTAGAGTTTTAATAGTGTTTGGGCATGTATGTTTTGAT
The DNA here is from genome assembly GCA_037897445.1 of Ceriops zippeliana. Lineage (NCBI taxonomy): Eukaryota > Viridiplantae > Streptophyta > Magnoliopsida > Malpighiales > Rhizophoraceae > Ceriops > Ceriops zippeliana. The sequence continues at coordinate 2,515 of JBAPLH010000131.1, read as the reverse complement.
TAATATGCTAGGTAGTTTGGCTACAAATGTTAATTTCATGATAACTGTATCGAAAAGTGTGTTTGGAAGCAAAATGAGAGCCTTGCTTAAAAGAAATGATGGGAGGGACTCTTTATTTTGGAATTCCACCAATTAGTATGCATAAGAAATGCTAATCATGATAAAAGACTTCATTGTTTGTTGGAAGTGAATGAGTTCATTATATAGATGATTCATGGACATTGTTTCACAATGAATATAGTTTTTAAAAAGCACACAAAGGATAATTTTATGGTCATTTCAACAAAAATAGTCCTTGTAGCAAAAAGAGGACCCTGATTAGCTTGAGGTGATTAGAAAGTCTCATTATTTAGGAATTAAACAACTTAACATTAGAATGAAATGAAAACAAAGATGAATGACCCCTTTGGTAGATGGATGAAAACACATTTAGAGTTTTAATAGTGTTTGGGCATGTATGTTTTGATTAATATGCTAGGTAGTTTTGGCTACAAATGTTAATTTCATGATAACTGTATCAAAAAGTGTGTTTTGGAGCCAAAATGAGAGCCTTGCTTAAAAGAAATGATGGGAGGGACTCTTTATTTTGGAATTCAACCAATTTGTATGCATAAGAAATGCTAATCATGATAAAAGACTTCATTTGTTTGTTGGAAGTGAATGAGTTCATTATATAGATGATTCATGGACATTGTTTTCACAATGAATATAGTTTTTAAAAAGCACACAAAGGATAATTTCATGGTCATTTCAACAAAAAATAGTCCTTGTAGCAAAAAAAAGAGGACCCTGATTAGCTTGAGGTGATTAGAAAGTCTCATTATTTTAGGAATTAAACAACTTAACATTAGAATGAAATGAAAACAAAGATGAATGACCCCTTTGGTAGATGGATGAAAACACATTTTAGAGTTTTAATAGTGTTTGGGCATGTATGTTTTGATTTATATGCTAGGTAGTTTGGCTACAAATGTTAATTTCATTATAACTGTATCAAAAAGTGTGTTTTGGTAAGCAAAATGAGAGCCTTGCTTAAAAGAAATGATGGGAGGGACTCTTTATTTTGGAATTCAACCACCAATTAGTATGCATAAGAAATGCTAATCATGATAAAAGACTTCATTGTTTGTTGGAAGTGAATGAGTTCATTATATAGATGATTCATGGACATTGTTTTCACAATGAATATAGTTTTTAAAAAGCACACAAAGGATAATTTCATGGTCATTTCAACAAAAAATAGTCCTTGTAGCAAAAAGAGGACCCTGATTTAGCTTGAGGTGATTAGAAAGTCTCATTATTTAGGAATTAAACAACTTAAACATTAGAATGAAATGAAAACAAAGATGAATGACCCCTTTGGTAGATGGATGAAAACACATTTAGAGTTTTTAATAGTGTTTGGGCATGTATGTTTTGATTTAATATGCTAGGTAGTTTGGCTACAAAATGTTAATTTTCATGATAACTGTAATGAAAAGTGAGTGTTTTTGAAGCAAAATGAGAGCCTTGCTTAAAAGAAATGATGGAGGGAAGTACTCTTTATTTTGGAATTCCAACAATTAGTATGCATAAGAAATGCTAATCATGATAAAAGACTTCCATTGTTTGTTGAAGTGAATGATTTCATTGGTTAGATGATTTCATATTGACATTGTTTCACAATGAAATATAGTTTTTAAAAAGCACACAAAAGGATAATTTCATGGTCCCCTATTTTACCAACAAAAATAGTCACTTTGTAGCAAAAAGAGGACCCTGATTTAGCTTGAGTGTGATTAGAAAGTCTCATTATTTAGGAATTAAACAACTTTAACATTAGAATGAAATGAATGAAAAACAAAGATGAATGACCCCTATTTTGGTAGATGTATGAAAACACATTTAGAGTTTTTTAATAGTGTATTGGGCATGTATGTTTTGATTAATATGCTAGGTAGTTTGCTTTCAAAAATGTTAATTTCATGATAACTGTTATCAAAAAGTGAGTGTTTGGAACCAAAATGAGAGCCTTGCTTAAAAAAAATTGGACATGTTTTTGACAATGAATATAGTTTTTAAAAAGGACACACTAGGATAATTTGGATGGTTCATTTCGTGGAAAAATAGTCCTTGTGTAGCAAACAATCATGGACCCTGATTAGCTTTGTGGTGATTTAGAAAGTCTCATTTTTTAGGAATTAAACAACTTAACATTCAGAATTGAAATGAAAACAAAGATGGAATGACCGTCCTGTTGGTAGATGGATATTATAACACATTTAGAGTTTTAATAGTGTTTGGGCATGTATGTTTTGATTAATATGCTAGGTAGTTTTGGCTACAAATGGTTAATTTCATTATATATCTAGACAAAAGTGTGTTTGGTACCATAATGTGTGTCTTGCTTAATAGAAATGATGGAGGACACTTTATTTTGGAATTCCACCAATTAGATATTGCATAAGAAAATGCTAATCATGAAAAAAGACTTCATTGTTGTTATGTTGCAAGTGATTTTATCATTGGTTTAATA